>SJYQ01000551.1:600831-632837 GCA_006410935.1 Redunca redunca
GTAAGAGCAGCCAGGAGGTGGCTCAGGCCGCTCTGAGCCCTGCCTGCTGAGCCCCAACGAGGCAAAGAAGGCAGAGGAGAAGGGAAAGGGGCTTCGCTCGGTTCCCTTCACTCCCCACTGTCACTCTGAGGCTCCCAGGCCTCTGAGCTGGAGAGGACCACAAAGACCCTCAGCATCGAAGCCCCAGGGCTTTCCAGGCCTTTCCCACAGGAGGCCAGCTCAGTGATGGGGCAAAGAAGGGACGGCTGCGTGGCTATGCCCCTAAATGCACGATCTTTTCTGCTTCTTACATCAGCCCTGTGAAATAGGTGAGGACCCATGTGTGTGCTAAGTTGCTTCAGTCGTGTCCGACTCTTTTGTGACCTTATGGATGTAGCCCACCAGGCTCCTGTGTCCCTGGGATTCTCCAGGCAAGGATCCTGGAGTGGGTTCCTGTCTCCTCCTCCAGGTGATCTTCTGGGCCCGGGGAGATCGAACCTGCATCTCCTGCTTCTCCTGCGTTGGCAGGCGGGTTCTCTACCACTAGCACCACCTGAGAATGCCAAGGACTCGTAGAACCTCTATTTCACTGCTGTGGGAAAGGAAGCCCAAAGAGGTGAGGTAGTTTGCCAGACCACAGTGTAGGTAGCGGCTGAAACATAAACCAGACCCCACACAATTAACCACCCCTTGTGCCCCACCCACCTAGGGTGCACTGAGGACCCACTGCACAAGAGGGACACAGGTGCTGGGGGGCCTCCTGAGAAGCCCTGGGGGCTGGCAGCTCCTTGCACAGCCTAGACCACCGCTTGCTTACCTGCTGCTGGGGGTCCAGGAGTGAGTCAGTACCTGCTGTGGACACCCTGGCCAAGTGGCTGTCAGCACAGAAGGGAGACAAGAGGGAGTTCCCCTGTGGAGGAGTGCACCTCTGTGCTTGAAACCATAACTCAGTGTCACGGTCTGAGCGGAGCTGCCCAGAATCTTGTGCTCGGAAAGCTTTCTAAAGCCAGGAAAGAAGGCCTATGGAATGAGGGCTGGGCCTGATTCCCTGCCCCGAAAAGTCAAATGGGGCTGCCTCCCTGTCTGTCCCTGCCTGGGAAGGAAAGGATCACATCCGCTTAACAGGGTCCTCTGTTCACATCCCAGACTGGGCCAGCTCAGAGAATAAGTGTAGGGGTGGGGGGGAGTCTGGAATAACCCCCTACACATGCACCCACACACACAACACACACACCCAGTGGATGGAGAGCCCCATGGAGCCTCAGGCACAGATAACTTGCTCTTCACATCTACTCCATGGTGGTCAGAGGACTGGGTGAGGAGGAAGGGAGCAACTGAGGTATGGTTGCCCCATGGGAGACTTCCAGCTCTGGCCTGTTGGAGGCGGGCTCCATAGAGCCGCCTGCACCCCCAGGCAGCTGCAAGGCCCCTGCCGTCAGGGCTCCATTCATCACAGGGGTGGCCGAATTGACTCTGAGACCTGAAGAATGAAGGGCTAGGGAAGAGCATTTGAGCTGAAAAAACTCTGGCACATGCGGCCAGAGGGGAGTAGAGAAGAGTCGTCTGCTGAGAGAGGTATCTGGGAGTCAGACCATGCCTGACCTTGTGGGCTGCGGCAAGGATTTTAGATATTATTCTTCAGACCATGAGGAGCCATAGAGGTTTTTAGCTGAGGGAGAGAGATGGTGAGAGGTGTGTCATGATCAGATTTTTTTTTTTTAATTGCGGTAAAATACACATAGCATGGAGTTTACAGTTTTAACTGTTTTTAAGTGAATAATCCAGTGGCCTTAAACACATTCACATGGTTGTGCAACCAATTTCCAGGATTCTTTCCACCTTTCATAACTGAAACTATAACAATAACTCCTCATTCTCCTTTTCCCTCCTGTTCCCTCAGTAACAACTGCTTGACTTTTTAATCTTTATGAATTTGACTACTCTAGGGACTTCATATAAATAGAATCGTACAGCACTTCTCTTTTTGTGACCAACTTCTTTCACTTAGCATGATGTCTTCAAGGTTCATCCTCACGGCAGCATGCGTCAGAGTTTCCATCATTTTTAAGACTGGATAATATTCCATTGTGTATATACCACATTTTGTTTATTCTTTATGTTAATCAGCAGACAGTTGGATTGCTTCTGGCTACCGTGAGTAACACTGCTATGAATGTGGGTGTGCGGATGTCTGGCCTTGGTCTCAGTTCTTTTTGGTATACACACCAAGAGATGAACAGCGGAAAAGCTGCCACTAGAAGGGAAGTAGGGTTTCCGCTTTGTATATTTTACATTGGAGAAGTCGTTAAACATCCAAGCGGGATATTAAGAAGGCTTTTAGGTATTCAAGCCTCGGGCTCAGGGAAGAGGTCAGGCCTGAGATGGGGTGTTGGGTGTCATCAAATCCTATAAGTGTTATTCAGAAACACTGACTGGGTGAAATCACCTGCTGCTGCTGCTGCTAAGTCGCTTCAGTTGTGTCCGACTGTGTGACCCCATAGACGGCAGCCCACCAGGCTCCCTGTCCCTGGGGTTCTCCAGGCAAGAACCCTGGAGTGGGTTGCCATTTCCTTCTCCAATGCATGAAAGTGAAAAGTAAAAGTGAAGTCACTCAGTCATGTCTGACTCTTAGTGACCCCATGGTCTGTAGCCCACCAGGCTCCTGCGTCTATGGGATTTTCCAGGCAAGAGTACTGGAGTGTTGTGCCATTGCCTTCTCCTAGTGAGGGAATATAGAGAAAAGACGGTGCCTGGGACAGAGCCCGGGGTTGGCTCAGCAAAGGGAGAGCAATGAGCAAAAGGGCCTGAGAAGCTGTGTGAGGAGGACTAGAAGTCACCAGCAGAGAGCTTTTCAAGAAGGAGGGACCATCAACCACATTGAATCATTGGTGTGTCCATTGGATCTGGCCACATGAATGCCATCAATAACCTGGGCAGGAGGACTTAAATCTGGAGAGGGAAAGAGGGGTGAGGAGGATACATTTTCTGACTTGAGTGCTTTGAATGGATGCTGAATTTTGAATTTGAATTTCAATGACTGAGAAGCCTGTAGGGAAAGGAGAGAAACTGGAGGTAATCCATTTGTTCAACCTCATCCTTTATGCTTGCATCAGAAGCCCCTCCCTCCATCCCTGTGCACCCATCATCACAGCCTTAAGAACTTATCTGGAATAATCCCCAACTTGCTTTTTGGCTTCCCCTGCTAGGGAACGAGCTGCTGTGAGGGAGGACCCCTGTCCTGCCCAGGGTCCCAGCACCGAGCACAGGGCCTGGCATACAGTATTCAAAAGGTGTTACCCCAAAGCCTGGTTCCCAGAGCCCAGATGCCCCTTTCACTCAACACACTGGGCTCAGGCTCTCGTTGCTCTCTGAAGAGGAAGAGGAGGCTTCTTAGACCCTTGGGGGGTCCTGGGTGTTTCTCCTGCATGGGGGTTGAAGGAAGCCCGCATAGCATGCTCCTCGGGTCTCTTCCAGAAAAGCAGGTGGTGGCTTTGTGAGCATCACCATCCCTGGGGCAGCTTCAGCCCACTTTGGCTGGGAAGGCTCCCTAATAAGAGAGCACACCCATGTGTCAGCAGTCCCAGGTCAGTGGGAACATCTGAGTCCAGAGGACAGACAGATGCCTGCTTAATCACACCGCAGAGCCCATCACTTCATCTTGAGCAGGTGACCTGACCCTCTCCCAACTTTGGGAAAGAAGTATTATGCTTGGAGAGCTACTCCTCCTTCCAGGATTTTCCTCCTCCAGTTCTGTTAGAAGGAAGAAGTTCTGAGAGTTGGGAGCAGCAGAGAGAGAGAAAGAGAGGAGAAAAACTTCTGATTAAATATCCTCATTTGAGCAGATATGAGCTTTTGAGTGAACAGATGGAAAGCCACTTTCTCCCCTGTCAGGAGGGCCGGGGAGTCCCCATGGCTCCTTGATGATGGCTCATACAGGACTCAAGTTCAACGAAGCCAGCTGCATGCAGGGCACTTCCCTGATGCCGGCTCTCAGTCGGGCTTCCAGAAGTGGGGTTGAGGGAAGCAGTTCTAGAGGAGGAGGAGGAGGAGGAGGAGGAGGAGGTGAGCCAGTGGGGAAGGGGAGGGAACTTGGGGCCAGGGTGTAAACACCCTGTGAGCTCAGTCCCTCCGTCATCATGCTTGGGCAGCTCCTCCAAACATGCCTGAGAACAAAGGAAGAACAGCCCCAGAAGTGCCAAGGTGCAATTTCCAAGCCCAGCCCAACTCTGAGAAGGAACACCTACATTCAGACCCTAGTCGCTTCCAGCCTAGAGCCAGGACTCCTAATCTCCCCTAAAGCAGGGACCCCTGATGGAAGCTGGGGACCCTTTCCTCAGAGAAATGCACAGGGACCTCCTGCACAGGTCTGAGGACCACTCCCTCTTGAGTCTGAGTCTAAATGCCTTGATATGGGTCTGAGTTCCACAGCACTGCACATTTCTTGAGGCAGCAAGCAAGTCCTCTGCCCAAAGCATCTAGCTTAGACACACAGTGAAAGTTAAAGTCTCTCAGTTGTGTCTGACTCTTTGTGACCCAGGCCAAAGAAATCTCCAGGCCAGAATACTGGAGTGGGTAGCCTATCCCTCCTCCAGGGGATCTTCATAATGCAGGGATCGAACCCAGGTCTCCTGCATTACAGGTAGATTCTTTACCAGCTGAACCACAGGGAAGGCCATAAGATACACAGTAGGCCATCAATAAATATAGACTGAGTAGGCCATCAAAGCACAGCCCAGCTTCTGAGGTTGCAACAAGGCCCCGTGGCTGTCCCTCCATGGAGCAATGGCAGCCTGACAGCAGGAGAGGAGAGAGAACTCGTAACCGTAACTGGTGTGAGGTGGAAAGGCCTTCAGAGAGATCTCACAGCGCAGCCCACCTCGGCAGATGTGCAAATGCACAAGTGTGCATTGGTGAGACACCCTGCGAGTGCCAAGAGTGTGGGAAGACCTTGACTCAAAGCCCACACAGCTTTCAACATGGGAGAATTCACAGTGGCGGGAACCCCTGGGAACCTGAGTAATGTGGAAACGCCTTTGAAGAAGTGAAAGTGTCAGTCACTTAGTTGTGTCTGACTCTTTGTGACCCTATGGACTGTAGCCTGTCAGGAACCTCTGTCCATGGGATTCTCCAGGCAAGAATACTGGAGTGGGTATCCATTCCCTTATTCAGGGGATCGAACCCAGGTCTCCTGCATTGCAGGCAGATTCTTTACCATCTGAGCCACCAGAGAAGCCCAGAAACACCTTCATTTGTGGTTTATAATATACATTCTTGACACATTGAACCAGGAGAAATACCCATTATAGGGAATCGATCTTTGAAGGTATATATCACCCTTTTTAGGAGATTATGGAAATCATACCAGTGGATGATTAAAAACAAAAGCCCTTTGTCATCTTCCTAACCATGTTTAGCTTTAGATCATAGTTTTACATTTAGTTTTGTTTTCTAATATGTCTATCATTGTCTTGTTAACTCTTCAATCCAATTTGAATTTGATTTCCTCTAAGATGGGCATTTCACCTCCAAATTTTTATCATATCCCCAGGAAGTCAATAGTTCCTTCCTTCCCTATTATTTTGTTTTGCCTTCTTGGAGACACATTTGATTATTCATAAAAGCTTGTGTCTCAACCACATTTTCTGGTCTTTGATCCACATATCTGTGCTTGAACCTGGATCTTACCACTTAAATTGGTGTTAATTTAGTATCATTTAACATCTAATAGAGCCAGGTTTCCTGGCTTTTGAAGTTAACTTTTCCCTTTTGTAAAATTAACACTTTCTCTTTGCCAAAAGGTTCAGAAAATTTAGAGAAGCAGAAAGGAAAAGTAGAGATGACCTGTAACACTAACAACTTTAACAGTCTCTGTCATGTTATTAGAACAGATTCTTCCCGATTTCGTTTTTGAGGAAAATGCAAGCCTATGTCACACACTGTAATCCTCCTTTATTGTGCCCAAATACATTACTGAAGTAAGTCTCGAAATCAGGCCTGTGGTAGGCCAAATTGTAAGACAGCCTTCGTGACCTCATTACTGCCTCCACGGTGAAAAGGAGGCTGGACCCAGGTGGGCCCAATGTCATCACAAGCCCTTCACTGAAAAGCAGAGTTTCTCCAGCTGGTGGCAGAAGAGGCAGCCGGAGGTTAGCCATGGGAGGAGCACTCCACGCAGAGATGCCGGTTTGAGGATGGAGAGGGCCAAGTGAGAAGTCACACAGATGGCTTCTGGGAGCAGGGAAGAGCCCCGCTGCCAGCTAACAGGGAAACGGGGTCCTCAGACCTTCAACAGCCCCCACCTAAATGGGCATGACGACCAGTTCTTCTCCAGAGCCTCCAGATAAGAGCCTGCCAACGCCGTCATTTCAGCACTGAGCAGAAAACCCAGGCAAGTCCACCCCGAATTCTCATAGAATTGTGAAATATCAATAGTTGGTGCTGTTTTAAGCCGCTAAGTTTGTAGTAACTTCTTAGATGGCAATAGAAATTAACATAGGCATTTAAACCAGTGAACCATTGAAAATAAAAACCCTTTGATCAACTTTCTAACTGTATTTTCAATATTAGAAAAATCATATTTGGGGATAAGCCTGTGAGGTTAGTTTCATTTTCTTTACTCACTGTCTATGGGGGCCTCTGAATTGCCCTCGCTCCATGAAAAGCCTGTGTCCTGGCTCCAGAGGGGGTCCCTGGGGCCGGGCTTCAGGAGGCCTCACCGGCTCTATGAGGCCTCACTGGGCAGGTCAAGGCCCTTCCTCTGATGGAGGTGATCGTCTGCCTCTAAAACTGTCCCAGAGCCACTCGAGACCTGCTGAGAGCATGGGGTACAGAACTGCCTCGGGTTGACCACATCCCCTCCTCACCTGTGTTTGGGCGTGCCCTCTGGTGGGCTAGCTGGCACCCCAAGGGCACCCAGACACACAGTGGAGCTACACTTGACAATCATGATGATGCCCATCAGTGGGTATGCGCAGAGGCTTCTGGGAATAAGTATCCATTTTTGCATTAAAAAAAAATGGGTGTCAAGTGCTTAGAATTAAAAGGCTGACAAATTATTTATTCATTTTTGGTTGTGCTGCGTCTTTGTTTCGCACACAAGCTTTCTCTAGTTGTGGCAGCAAGGAGGGGCTACCCTCTAGTTGCGGTGTGCAGGCTTCTCATTTCAGTAACTTCTCTTGTTTCACAGTACAGGCTCTAAGCATTTGGGTATCAGCAGTTGTGGCTCTCGGACTCTAGAGCACGGATTCAGTAGTTGTGGTTCATGGGCTTAGTTGCCCTGGAGCTTGTGGAGTCTTCCCGGACCAGGGACTGAACCCTTGTCCCCTGCATTGGTAGGCAGATTCTTAACCACTGAACCACCAGGAAGTTCCCAACTTTCCATTTTAACACTCTTAAAAGCCTGCAAGTTTCTATCCTATAGCAGCCCAGGATGGCTGGTAAAAGGAAAATTGGATCACAAAGGGCCCGGGAGCTCCTCCAATACCATCTTATGGTGCCAATCACAATAATCTGAATGCTAGGACACATTTTCTTTTATCATCTTTGCTTTAGTTTACAAAATGAGAAACAGGCTTAGAGAGGTTATGTAATTTACTCAAGGAGGCACCGTTAATGGTTGTCAGAATTCTAACCCAACTCTGACTCTTGGCTCTTCTAACCACTACTTTGGGTAGCCAAGGGGGAACCCATACATTCAACAGAGACCCAGGAGCAGTGGGTACTCAATCTTGCTGCCTGTTAGAATCCCGAGGGACTTTTTTTTTTTGAATATCGATTTAGTTAGGTTGCACCCGGTCTTAGTTGTGGCATTTGGGATCTTTGTTGCATAATACAGATCTTTTAGTTGCAGCATATGGGATCTAGTTCCCTGACCAGGGACCGAACCCAAGCCCCTGCAATCGGAGCATGGAATCTTAGCCACTGGACTGCCAGGAAAGTCCCCTCGTGGTGGTGGTGTTCAGTCACTCAGTCGTGTCTGACTTTTTCAACCCCATGGACTGCAGCATGCCAGGTTTCCCTGTCCTTCATTGTCTCCTGGAGTTTGTTCAAATTCATTGAGTGGGTCATGCCATCCAACCATCTCATCCTCTGTCGTCCCCTTCTCCTTCTGCATTCAATCTTTCCCAGCATCAGGGTCTTTTCTAATGAGTTGGCTCTTTGTCAGGTGGCCAAAGTATTGGAGCTTCAGCATTAGTCCTTCCAATGAATATTCAGGGTTGATTGCCTTTAGGATTGACTGGTTTGATCTCCTTGCAGCCCAAAGGACTCTCAAGAGTCTTCTCCAGTACCACAATTTAAAAGGATCAGTTCTTTGGCACTCAGCATTTTTTATGGTCCACTCTCACATCTGCATATGACTGCTGGAAAAACCATAGCTTTGACTATCCAGACCTTTGTTGGCAAAGTGATGTCTCTGCTTTTTAATGCACTATCTAGATTTGTCATAGCATTTCTTCCAAGGAGTGAGTCTTTTGATTTCAAGGCTGCAGTCACTGTCCACAGTGATTTTGGAGCTCAAGAAAATAAAGTCTGTCACTGTTTCCATTATTTCCCCATCTATTTGCCCTGAAGTGATGCCACGAACTTGAGGGATAGAGCTAGCAAATTGAACAAGCCTTCCAGGTAATTCTGATGCATGGGAGAGTTTGAGAACCACTGTTACAGAAATAGCCACATTTGCTGGGACAGCAGCTCAGGGTTGGCAGAGAAGTGGTATCTGCTTCTCTCAGTCTCTGCTTTGGGCTCCAAAGGCAAAACTTTGTTTCCGCAGGGGACCAGGTTAGGATGAGCAAGAAGCAGACTAAGATTCTGCCAGCCACATCTGGAACCCAGCATGAATCCCCAGTTTCCAGCCCGTTTGGTATCATTATGCAAAATGCAAAAAGCAACATTCTTAAAGGGAAGCCATTGACTTTATGATTTTAATGAGACCTGGCTCAGCCTGTTCTCAAGATGTCTATTTATTGGTTCACCAACAGCTGCCAGGGAGATGCAATACAGAGTTTGTTTGTTTTCTCAATTTAATGCATCAGTTTCTGGAGCCTACGCATCCCCTTCTGGAAAGCAGTGGGATTTCCCTGGCCTGAGTACATAGGGGAAGTTAGTCCCTCCCTGAGAGGAGGGAATGGGATTATCCTTCTGAATATTCATTCTTTCAATAAATACATACTGGATGCCTGTTGTATGCCAAGCACTGTGCTAGGAAAGCAGGAGAAATAGCTCTGGTAGGAAGGCGAGGAAAGTCTCCTGAATGTACAAGATCTTTCCATCAGTTGGGAAGGAGATAGAGAATACTTCTCCGGTCCTTAGTTGCTCAGTTGTGTCTGACTCTTTGCAACACCATGGACTATAGCCCACCAGGCTCCTCTGCCCATGGGGATTCTCCAGGCAAGAATACTGGAGTAGGTTCCATTCCCTTCTCCAGGATAATTCTCCTAGAGTTCTTTAAACAATGCAAATTCCAGGGCAGCACCCAAATGATCCTGACTCAGCTGTCTGAAGCACAGCCCAGAAACCTGGAGCTCTAACCAGATCCTCTTCTGATGACTCTTGTTGGGAAGTCCTCCGAAACAGAGCAGTAAGGGTTTGTCGTTTGTTTTGCTTTAAGTAATTTCCGTTCTTTATGTAAAATCAGACGATAAGGACTGAACAACATCCAGTTTAGCACTCCTGTCCCCCCAGCTTCACCCACCCTCATCAGTGTTGATAGATCAGCTTCCAAGCTGGACTTAGTGCAGCGGTTTCCTTCGCACTCAGTTTCTCTCCCTTGCAGGGTTCAAAGTCCTCTGGTTGGTTTGGGGAGGGGGAATCCTCTTTCTGGGCCAGGACTATTTTCCCTAATAAGGATGTTTGCCTTCAGGCTGTCTGTTGCTCCCAGTCCCCTTTCAGGATCCTGCTGCCTGTTGGGCAGGGAGCAGAAGGTATGTGGGACCCTCCGAAGACTTTCCCCATTGGCCAGCTTGAGGCACGTCAGGGGACCACATAAGGCTTTGTCACCCACCATGCACAGCCCCAGAGGCTCCCTCCTCCTGAGCCAAGGGCTGAAAGGAGGTGCTCTGAACTCCAGGCCTGATCCGGGGCTGCAGGCTGAGCTGTGTGCAGTGAGGAGGGGGAGGCAGTGTCCCTGCAAAGACTTGAAAGCGGGATACATCGTGGTGTGAGCAAAGGTGCATGTGGCTTTTCAGAGCCAAGGTGGGTGGAAGGCAAGGTCAGCTGGTCATTGGTCCCTGCCACTCAGAGTTGAGAGGAGAGTCAGAAACATAGCCTGAGAGTGCCTCCAGGGGACCCTCTCTGTGGCCCTGAACCCCTTCCCCCAGCGTGCTATTTCCTCCTGCCTGGGGCCCACTGGGATTTCCTCCCCTGAGAACTAAAGCCCCTCCCCAAACCAACCTGGCCTTTCTGGAAGGAATGTCAGTAGCACTTATCTAAAGCCCTGAAGATAGCAACTCCATGCTGAGACATTTAATCTGAAAACTACATGTGTGTGATGTGTGTGTTTGTGTGCTCACTCTGGCCTACAGAGTGCTAGATACACTAGTGCTATCCACTAGTATGGCAGAAAGTGAAGAGGAACGAAAAAGTCTCTTGAAAGTGAAAGAGGAGAGTGAAAAAGTTGGCTTAAAGCTCAACATTCAGAAAACGAAGATCATGGCATCTGGTCCCATCACTTCATGGGAAATAGATGGGGAAACAGTGGAAACAGTGTCAGACTTTATTTTGGGGGGCTCCAGAATCACTGCAGATGGTGATTGCAGCCATAAAATTAAAAGACGCTTACTCCTTGGAAGAAAAGTTATGATCAACCTAGATAGCATACTGAAAAGCAGAGATATTACTTTGCCAACAAAAGTCCCTAGTCAAGGCTATGGTTTTTCCAGTGGTCATGTATGGATGTGAGAGTTGGACTGTGAAGAAGGCTGAGTGCCGAAGAATTGATGGTTTTGAACTGTGGTGTTGGAGAAGACTCTTGAGAGTCCCTTGGACTGCAAGGAGATCAGCCCTGGGATTTCTTTTGAGGGAATGATGCTGAAGCTGAAATTCCGGTACTTTGGCCACCTCATGCGAAGAGTTGACTCATTGGAGGAGACCCTGATGCTGGGAGGGATTGGGGGCAGGAGGAGAAGGGGATGACAGAGGATGAGATGGCTGGATGGCATCACTGACTCGATGGACGTGAGTCTGAGTGAACTCCGGGTGTTGGTGATGGACAGGGAGGCCTGGCGTGCTGCGATTCAAGGGGTCACAGGGTCAGACACGACTGAGTGACTGAAGTGAAGTGAGTGAAGTAGGGTGGAAGTTCCTACCAAAGTGGGCTTAGTGAAGTGAAGTGAAGTCACTCAATTGTGTCCAACTCTTTGCGACCCTGTGGACTGTAGCCTACCAGGCTTCTCAGTCCATGGGATTTTCCAGGCAAGAGTACTGGAGTGGGTTGCCGTTTCCTTCTCCAGGGGATCTTCCCGACCCAGGGATCAAACCCGGGTCTCCCACATTGTAGGCAGACGCTTTACCCTCTGAGCCACCAGGGAAGCCCCACATTAAACTAAGTTGCATAAAATGTCTGGAGACCCTAGGAATGCTAGACAGAAATCAGGTGGAGAGAAGGGAAGAGTAGAGATCTTTGGATTGGGAGGCAGGCAACTGCTCTACAGGAGTACCACCACGGTTGCTGCAAGGGAGCGTGGCTGAGGCATAAAGAACTGGAGGTCTCAAGGCCTTGCTCTGTGGTCCACAGACCAAAGTGCACACACATAAAAAAGGCAGTAAGGATAAAATAAGTGGCAGTGATTGTATTAAAGTTGCAGAGGCATTCTCATTGTACTTGAATAAGTATGATATCATAATC
This sequence comes from Redunca redunca, assembly GCA_006410935.1. Taxonomy (NCBI): domain Eukaryota; kingdom Metazoa; phylum Chordata; class Mammalia; order Artiodactyla; family Bovidae; genus Redunca; species Redunca redunca. The sequence goes on from SJYQ01000551.1 coordinate 612,653, forward strand.
CACACCACGACCTGAAGGTCCTGGGGCTCTGACCTTGACTGTGAATCTCTAGTCACGCACTATATATATATTTTTTGCTGTCACCATCCAACCTTGCAAGAGATGTTGGTCAGTCAGTTATCTAGGACCAGGCTGTGAGCCAGCAGTGAGCTGTTCCATACACTCCATCCAGCCATCAAATCTACCCCAATTTATGTTACCAAAATTAAGTTACGATGAATTAAGTTATTGGGCAAAATGAGCGGTGATTGAGGACATATTTAATTTTTGAAGAGATGGAATTCATTTTTAATTCAGTAGACAAAAGGGTCAGAAAGCACCCACAGGTCTCAAACCTCAATACAGGTATCTGAAGTCTGATGGATCGCACTAACCGCTTGCACTAAATCTAACCAGGGTAGCTGATAGTGATCCTAACTTCTAAAGGATTAAGGAGTGACATGGAGAGGTGGGGCTACATCTGCTCCCCTCCCCCAAGCTGTCTGCACCACCTTGTCCTTCCCTGCTCCCAGCTCTGTGCCCCAGAGCTTATCTGAGTTGCCAGAAGGCCTCTCAGCCCGACCTGTGCCCTGCTTGCAGAACCGCTGAAAGGGATGGGAATTCATGACTGTGGATGGAGGGTGTGGATGAGCATCTGATTTAGGACTGTGGGCTTAAATGAGAGCAGGCAGCCGAGAAGTCCTAGGAACCCCTCAGGATGTCCCTGAGCAGATAGAGGGAGCTGAAGGCCCTCCATAAAATAGTCCATGAGCAGTTGTGAAGCCTGCCAAGAGCTGAGGCCCAGTCATTTATCTCTGTGTCAGGCCTTGAGCTGGGTCCTGTGCTCAGTTGCTCAATTGTCCAACTCTTTGTGACCCCAAGGACTAAAGCCTGATGGGCTCCTCTGTCCATGGGAGTTTTCAGGCAAGAATACTGGAGTGGGTTGCCATTTCCAGTCCTGGGGACACAGAATTAGCGGTCAGCAAATGTTATTTGCATGGCAAGTTGAATGAATTAATTAGGGTTTTCAAGTCCAGGAGAAGGCTGAGATGGAGCCCACAGGCCCAAGAGTTTAAAGCCCCACAGGTCAGGAGGATACCCCTACGTAGGATAAAGTTGCATGAATGGCTCCTGCTTTCCCCCACCCCACCCCTTTGTCTACCGTTCTTTCCTTTTGGAGAATTCAGAAGCCAGTTGGAGATCTTACACATAAATTGCTAACACAGAGACTGACCTCAAGGATCAGACTGTCTCTGTTTATTGAGCACTCAGCAGGCACCAGCTCCGGCTTAAGCATTTTCCTCATTTAATGGCCAGAACCACTCTGTGAGGTTGTTAATGTTGACCCATTTTGAACATGAATAAACTGAGACTCCGAGTTAAAACGCTGACATGTTAGAAAATCTAAAAACATGACAAAATTATTCAGAGACAGAACCAACATTTGAACTGTCAGGAAAGGGGAAATGTTATCTGTAGAATCTGTCTTTTAAAATATTTCAAATAGTAAGGTCCACTAGACAGAGATCTTCTATTGTGCTCTTTACTGTTTCTGTATACCTAGCACAGGACCTGGTCCACAGTAGAAACTCAGGAAGCATGTGGTGAGTGAATGAGGAGAACAGAGCCCCACTATGTTGGGTTGGCCAAAAAGATTGGGTTTTCAGTAAGATGTTACAGAAAAACCCAAACAAACTTTTAGGTCAACCCAATATAAACTGTGGTACTGCCAACCTGGGTTGAACCCCAGCTCCCCCTACGTCCTAGCTATGAGACTTCAAGCTCACACTTTGCACTGTTTTTTTGTTTTCATGCTGTATGACCAATAGGGCTTCCCAGGTGGTGAAGTGGTAAAGAATCTGCCTAGTGCAGGAGACATAAGAGACTCAGGTTTGATCCCTGGGTCAGGAAGATCCCCTGGAGGAGGAAACGGCAACTTCCTCCAGCATTCTGGCTTGGAAAATTCCACAGACAGAGGAGACGTGGGTTACAGGCTACGGGGTCACAAAGAATCAGACGTGACTGAGTACACGCTCACGAAACAAAAACCGCGTGAAAAATTGAAACCAATGCAGTCAATGAAAGCCGTACTTGACGCAATCCCAGCGTTCAGTCCAAACCCCTCCCCAGAGATGATAGCTATTTTTGAACAGTTGGCTGTGCCTCCTTCTAGTTCTCTTTCTCTAAATTGACATATAGTACTGAATACAAACACATAGCTTTGTTTGGGTTATGGCTCTGTTTTGCTTGATGTGATAGGACTGCACTGCACCAGCTTTGTGGGAAACTCCACTGTGTGTCTGAGACATGTTCCCACAACAGCATCTGGAGATCTCTCATTATTTATAATAGCTCCCCAAGAGGACATGAACCATGATTTATTTTGCCATTTTCCCCGTAGGACTGGACATTGAAGTTGTTTCTGTTTTCTTCACCAGTTTATAGATAGTGTTCCAGTGAACATCTTTGCACAAGCCTCTTCATGAACAGACAAATACTTCTTGAGGATAAATTCCCAGAAGTGGAATTGCTGGGCTGAGTAACACACAATTTAACATTGTAATTGCCATCCAAAAATGGGCCTCTTAATAGTATGTACCTGATGGAGGCCTGGGAAGTTCCGCTGTAAGGATGTGCTTCATTCAGGCCAGGCACGCAGTAGGCTCTGTAGGCACTTACCCAAGCAACCAAGCAACGGTCAGTGGATCACTTCTCTATTCTGCACTCCCAGCCCCTGATCTGAGCATGCCCTGGCTTTGGCGCCTGGAGCCGGGTCGAGGAATGAGAACTGGCCAGCAGACGGGGAGGACTCAGCGGCTGTGTTCCGGGTGCTCCCCCTGGTGGGCAAATGTCCCCAGACAGTAAGCTGTCCCCCATCTTTGTAAGCCCTAAAGCAGATCACAGTCCTTCCTGCCCAGAACCCTGGAAGCCCTCCTCTTCTTCTTAGACTCTGACCCAGACTTCATCTGCTGGATGTGCCTTTCTTATAGTACCTCGTGCCCCTCCCCCTTCCCTTGTTTTGTTGCAACCACTTTCCTTTCTCTGGCTTTCTCAAGCACAACCTTTCTAGCTCCTTCATTCTTTCTCAGTGATCTTCCCACCCTACAAGCTTGTCTTTAACACTAACTCATTCGCTGCCTCTTCAGAGGGCCGTATCGAATACATTCTGTCTCAAGGGCCACCTCTCTCTTCTCCAGATACCTCCCCCCACCCATTATTTTTTGTCAAATCAGCTTGTATTTTTCCTCCATTAGCAAGTTCCCACTGAAATAAACCCAGACATTTCCAAGTGTGGCAGAGTACAGTGTCACGAGAACAGGGACCATTTCTGTCTCATATGTGATCCCCGCCCCCCAGCGCCTGCCAGTAGCACCTGGCGGTGGCAAGCACTCAGCATGCGTTGACTGAATGGATGAATGAGTAATGGAGTAATACTCACAGGCAGGGACAGAAATGACTCTGAGAGCTCACAGGGGCCAAGGCAGAACATATTTCCCAAGGTTTTGGCTCTGTTTCTCTGCTAGATGCCCTCCTATGATCAGTACGAAACAATTTCCCTGGGGTAAGCTTTAGCCAGAGGTATCACCTTGAGTGTAATGGGGTAGGGTGAAGGAGACAGAAGGCAGGGGTGGTTTCAACACCTTTCCTTGCTAACCTCACCTTAGACTACGAGGTAGGTCATATTTTCTGGATGAGCAAACTGAGACTCAGAGAGGAGAGTAGGGTGTACAGCTGGCATCCCAGGTCAAAGAATGACAGTTTCTGGTAAGAGAAGGGCTAGGAAGCCATCGTTTCCTCTAATTCAGAAGGACACATGGTCTACAGGAAGTGTAGCCCACACTTACGGCATGGAGGCCCTTCTCAGTGGAGAGATCTACGCCGGAATTAGGTGGTGGGCTCGTCCATTCAGCACACCCTTAAAATCATCGACTGTGTGCCAGGCAGCTCAACCATGATTAAGTGGTTAATTCAGCTTTCCAAAGCTTCACAGTCAAGAGATAAAATAGACCTTTGTTCTGTAGGATATCCAAGAGGTATGTTTGGAGTATGGACAAGCGGGGCAGCCATATGGCCAGCTGGTACATTCCTCAGATGCAGGCATTGCCCTTCACAATGACCACCATGTGAATGATGCTCTTGGAGCTGAGCAGCAAACAACCTGAGCAATTGTATGTAGCTCCTCAAGGGGATGAGACAAGTCATCCTGCATGAGATGGTTGGTCTCAGAAGAGAGAGTAGATCTCAGGGGAGCACCAATATGTAGTAGTCTGTGGAAGAAGCAAAGGCCAGAGAGGCAGGAGGAAGAGCAGCCTGTGAGAGAAGCCAACAGAAGGGGAGTCGCGATGGAGAGGCAGCCAAGAGCACTGAAGCCTCTGAACAGTCAAACAGAGAAGGGCTCCCAAGCGACTGGCAGCAGGACCTGCAACCTTGATAGGAGTGCTCACGATGGGAGTCCTGTTTGTTGAGAGGTGAATGGGAGACGGGGAGAGAGTGAGAGTGTCCAGCTCTTTCTGGAAGTTGGGCTGTGAAAGGAGAGAGGGAGCAAGGGTGGTGAGGGCCTTTGGGACCGAAGGAGAGCTTTGTTTTATGGTTAGTCTTTGACATGAGAGCCTTGTGCTTGTCTCAGTGCTGTTGGGAAGGAGGCAGTCAAAAACTTATGAGAGAGTGTCTTTACCAGCATGATTGACAGAGGAAAATGGGAGAGGGGTTAGATTCAAAGTGGGTAAAACTTCCAGATGATGGCTAGACAGGATTCCAGAAGGCTTCATGGAGGTGAGGCTGTGTGTGTGTTAGTTGCTCAGTTGTGTCTGATTCTTTGCGACCCCCATGGACTGTAGCCGGCCAGGCTCCTCTGTCCATGGAATTCTCCAGGCAAGAACACTGGCATTCCCTTCTCTAGAGAATCTTCCTGACCTAAGTCTCCAGGTCTTCAGCATTGCAGGCAGATTCTTTACAGTTTGAGCCACCAGGGAAGCTAGCCTTGGGCAAAAGGGACCTCTGCCCAATGCTTACTGCTTTAAAGAGCCCTGCCTACAATGCTCTCCACAGTGCAAGAAAGAATTGTCGAAGAACCAAAGGAAAATGCATAGCCAGGACTATTGTAGAGCATACTCTGCTGCTGCGGCTGCTGCTACTAAGTCGCTCCAGTCGTGTCCAACTCTGTGCAACCCCATAGACGGCAGCCCATCAGGCTCACTCGTCCCTGGGATTCTCCAGGCAAGAGCACTGGAGTGGGTTGCCATTGCCTTCTCTGAGATCATACTGTAAGTAACCCAAACATCCAAATCACCTGCCAGAAAGGCCCTGATAATCTTCCAGGGTCTTTTTGGGCCTTTTTCTCAGGATATCCTCTCAAGAACAGACCACGCCTAAAGGGAAGCAGATTTATTTTTATGTTGCTAGCATCCCTCTAATACCACACCAGAAAAACTCATTATAAGAAAGCAACAGACTAACATAGATGTAAAATGAACATATATGTAAAAACTCTAGACAAAATCTTAGCAAATTGAATCTAACAATCTATAAAAGGAGTAATATATCATGACTAAATAGGGTTTATCCTAGAAATGAAAGTTCCTGTAGTTGGTTAACTAACATAGTTCACTATATTAACAAATTAATACATTCACACACACACACACACACCACATACATAGACACATACATATGAAATCATAGCAGGTGATACAGAAAAGGCATTTAAAAATCCAATGTCCATTCCTGCTTTTTAAAAAAATATACAGCAACCCAGGAAGAGCAGGAAACTTCTTCAGCCTGATAGTGGGCATCTATAAAAGGCCTACATCCAATATCAAACCCAAATGTCAAAGACTGAATGGTTTTCCCCCTCTTAAGATGAAGAACCAAGTTAAGGATGTCCACTCTTCTCACTTTTATTGAACATTATACTGAAGGTTATAGTTGATGTAATAAGTCAAGGAAAATAAGTTATCTAATTCAGAAAGAAATTAACCTCTTCTCATTGATTGATGACACAATTGTCTACGTAGAAAATTTAATGGAATCTACAAAATCTACTAGACTGAATAAGTGATTTTGACAAGATTATAGGATACAAGATCAGCATACAAAAAGCAATTGTATTTTCATTTATAGCAATAAACAGCCGACATTTTCAAAAATACTATTTACAATAGCAACAATATCCATGAACTACTTCAGGGTTAATATAATAAACCCTATGTGCAAGTTCCATAGACTTAAAACTGTAAAACAATGCTGAGACAAATAAAAGAAAACCTAAATAAATGGGAAAACCTGCCTTGTCTGTGGGTCAGAAGATCCACTGTTGTTGTCATTCCTCTCCAAACTTTTCCATAGATCCAGCACTCCCCCAGTCAAAATCACAGCTAGCTTTTTTAGGTTAAAAATTGATATTCTGATTTTAAAATTCATATAGAAACGAAAGGAACTAGATTAGCCAAAACAACTTGATGAAGAAGAAAACCCGAGCACTAACACTACCTGATTTTAAGAATGCAGTTGTCAAAACAGCATGATATTGGCGTGAAGATGGACAAACAGGTCAAGGAGACAGAATAGAGACTCCAAAAATAAACCCGTGCATATATAAACAACTGATTCTTGATGAAGTTGCAAATGCAATTCATTGAAGAAGTCTTTCCATAGGATGAGGCTGAAATAATTGGTTACTCATATACAAAAAAGTTTGAGCCACTCTTCCCACCACATATAAAACTGATTTTTTTTAAAATTAACTGATGATGAAGCATAGATCTAAATGTAAAATCTGAAAACCATAAAACTTTTAGGAGAAACTATTTTTGACCTTGAGTTAGGCAAAGTTTCCTTAAATGTGAGATCAAAAAGCATAATTCATAAAAGAAAAAACTGATCAGTTGAATTTCATCATGATTTAAAGCTCTGCTCTTCGAAAGATGCTGTTAAGAGATTAAGAAAACAACCCATGGACTGAAAGAAAAATCTCTGTAAATCATATACCTGATAAAGGGCTTGTATACAGAATACAAAAGAACCCTGAAAACTCAATGGTAAGAAAATAAGCAGCTCATTTTATTTTAAATAGGCGAAAGATTTGGACAGTTCACCAAAGAAGATATGTGGATGGAAAATAACTCTATGGTAAGATATTCTTTATATATACTTTTTTTTTGTATTTCCCTATTTTGGGCTGTACGGCATCTTTGTTGCTGCTTGGGTTTTCTCTAGCTGCAGCGGGCAGGGCTGCTCTCTGGCTGTGGCGTGTAGGCTTCTCCTCTAATTACGGAGCAGGGGCTCCACAGAATGTGGGCTTCAGCAGCTGTAGCATATGGCTCAGTCATTGCAGGTCTCGGCCTCTAGAGCACAGGTTCAGTAACGTGTTGCATGGACTTAATTGTTCTGCGGTCTTCCCTTTGTCTATTGCATCGGCAGGTAGATTCTTCACCACTGAGCCATTAGGGAAGCCCAAGCATATGGTAAAATATTTTTCACATTATTAATCTTTAGGAAAATGCAAATTAAAACTATGAGAGAGTCCCTTTGACAGCAAGGAGACTGAGTCAGTCAATCTCAAAGGAAATCAACCCTGAATACTCAATGGAAGGACTGATGCTGAAGATAAAGCTCCAATACTTTGGCCACTTGATGGGAAGAGCTGACTCATTGGAAAAAGCCCTGATGCTGGGAAAGATTGAAGGCAGAAGAAGAGGACGACAGTGGATGAAATAGTTGGATGGCATCACTGATTCAATAGACATGAGTTTGAGCAAGCACTGGGAGATGGTGAAGGACAGGGAAGTCTGGCGTGCTGCAGTCCATGGAGTTGCAAAGAGTCAAACATGACTGAGCGACTGAACAATAACAGGGTACCGCTACACGTTCATTAGAATGGCCAGAATGAAAAGGACTGACCATTTCAAGTGCTGGCAAGGAGCAAGGAACTGACACACTTATGTAACGCTAGGAGGAATGTGGAAAGGTGCGACCACTCTGGCGGGAAAAGAGTTAGACGGTCTCTTAAAAAAGGGAAACATACGCATATCATATGATCCAGGCGTTCCGTTACTAGGTATTTATTCAAGAGAAAAGAAAGCATGTACAGAAACAAAATCTTGTACATGAATATTCCTGAAACTTGCATTTGAAATAGTCCCACGTAGGAAACAACTCAAATATTCACAAAGAGGTTAATGAACAGTCTGTCATATCCATACAGTAGAACACTGCTCAGCAATAAAAGGAAATGGAATGCTGGCCCTGCATCAACATGGATGAATCTCAAAAATAATTATGCTTAGCTCAGTAAGCCAAACAAAAGAGGTACATACTATATGGTTCTGTTTATGTAAAACTCTTAAAAAAAAAAAAAGAAACAAATTAACCTCTTTCAATAGAAAGCAGAACTGTAGTAGCCTGAAGGTGGTGGAAGTAGAGTGGGAGGTATAGGAGGCTGGAACTATAACAGGGGAGGTCTTTGGGGGAGTATTAGATGGTCTCACCATACAATTATGGTTTCATAGTGTATGCATATGTCAGAACCTGTCCTGTGGAGTTTGTTGTGCCCATTATACTTCAGTAAATCTGTTTACTATACAGGCCCATAGTATACAGACCTCCCTTCATACTCTGCCTTTTGGCCCATGAATGTTAGGAATGAGGTTAATGATGGCCATCAATAGATAAGAGTGAAACATTTAGAAAGATGAGAAGCACATAGACTTTTCTAGGTGTGAGTGTGCTGTGAGTGTGAGTGTGACTGTGAGTGTGCTGCATCTGTGCGTGAGAGAAACCAAAAAGACATTTTTCTCAAATCCCCAAACAGCCAGTGGTTTCAAAAAGTCACCAAATATAACTTACAGCCAGTACGTATTTTTCTTATTGAAGTATAGCTGATTTACAATGTTGTATTAATTTCTGCTGTATAGCAAAGTGACTCAGTTACAGACACACATATATATTCTTTTTCATATTCTTTTCCATTATGTTTTATCACAGAATACTGATGATAGTTCCCTGTGCCATACAGTAGGATCTTATTGTTTATCCATTCTCTCTGTAATAGCTTGCATCTGCTAATCCCAAACTTCCACTCCATGTTTCCTATCCCCTTTGGCAACTACTAATCTGACAGCAACTATTTATTTAGCAACCACCATAATGCCAGCCTTGAGCTGTTCTTCACAAATATATATATAGTAATCCTTTGACCCTCCAAGCATTTACTTTGATGGTTTAGAAAACTGAGGTTCAGATACCTCAAGTCAGCTCTCCAAAATTGCACAGCAAAGGTAGGGCCAGGACCCGTGGGACGCCACATGGCTGGACTGGCTCCCTCGCTGTCTTTGGGGACCCCTCCCAGTTCCCACTTGGGCGGCTGTGGCTTCTGACTGCACGTGGGCGGGTGTTAAGACAATAGACCAAGCCTGTCCAAGTGTTCAGCCCTCTTCCAAGGTTAGCTATTGTACGTGGAACTATGTATAGCCAACTGTAGGGAAGAAAGAGAAAATAAGATTTACTTTTTGGAGGCTGAGAGGAGTTAGACAATTTGAAAGGTCCTGACAGCCTTTGCAGAGCAGGTCATTGGCTAAGCACACTTGGAGTGCGGTTTTTTTGGCAAAGGAGGAGATGTCCTGGCCCAGGGAGGTGTGACATGTCTCTGCTCAAAATAGAGACCAGCCATTTCCTGAATGAGGGAAGGGGGTGGGAAGACAGGCCCAGCCCTAAAGCCTCTGACCACTGGAGGGGTTCGAAGCCCTGCTAGAGAGTGGGAAATGGTGTGAACATTCAGGGCCCTCGAGGGCCTCGGGCTGGGGTTGTTGTGCTGTGCTTCAGTGGTGTCCGACTCTGTGCGACCCCATGGACTGTAGCCTACCAGGCTCCTCTGTCCTTGGGATTCTGGCGTGGGTTGCCATGCCCTTCTCCAGGGGATCTTCCCAATCCAGCCATGGAACCCATGTATCTCGTCTCCTGCACTGGCAGGCTTAGGCAATGGCAGACAAGGGCAGTGAGGAGGCCACTGCATTGCAGATGGGCAGCGCAGGGTGGGGGGGTAGACTGGCTCCACCTGGGCCTGGTATGGGGGCTGGGGAGAGAGGGGCGCTTGGTTTCCAAGGAGAGGCTAGTCCCTGCCAAAATGTGATGGTGGAGGTGTTGCTGAGGCTGCAGGTCACTGGGCATGGAGGGAGATGATATTTCCTGTGCAGGTAGTGATCAAAGAGGGTCCGGAGGAGCCAGAGGCTGGCTGATGACCCTAGCAGTGCCACTGAGCATTCAGAGGGACTTTTCTAACGGCATGAGAATCAGCAGTACCCTTGGTTTAAGATCTTCTGCAAGATCTAACTCAGTACTGGCTCCAGGGCTGACAGAGAGTTGATTTGCCACCCTAGGGACTAAGCATAGAAATACTTCTGTACTGTTTGGTAACTAACCAGATCCCTAAAATGACCCCCACTCCCAGCATCTCAACAGTCCCTGCCCCCTCCTGACCCATGTTAGCCTACTTCTCATCTCCCCTGAATCCAGCCACCAAAAGGTAAATGCTTAGCCTCCCTCTGTTTGGCTGCTGAATATCATCTTTGCCGGACCCCAAAGAATAACAGTAGTCAATTGCTATTTGCTATGTGCCAGACACCCACCATTCTAGAGGCTTTACCTGCTTTTACAAGATCAGCAATAACAATGGGATAACAATAGCTAACTACCATTGGATGGTCCTTAGGTGCCAGGATTATGCTAGGTGCTTTGCTTTGATCATGAAGTTTTAATGCCCACTCATGCCCTGTAACCCTATGTGGCAGGTTCTGATGCTATTCCTGATATTCCTTCCTCCATTTTGGAAGGGAAAAAAAAAAAAAACCCCAAGGCCCACCCAGAGAGGTTAAAGAACTTGCTTTGGGTCTCATAGCTATAGTGGCAGGGCCTGATTCAAATCTAGGTCTCACTGACTCTAAAGCCCTTGCTCTGGTACTATTCTATATTTGAGAAATAATTTATAAAAATGCTCATAATATGGAAAACTTTGGTTCTAATATTAAAGATGCTCCCTTCATTTCTGATCTGAGAGTCTAATGCCTTCCTTAGGCAGTTCCTCCAACTTTGCTGCTTAAATGTTTTTAATATATCCTCGAAATTTGTTGGGTATCTTCTGTTGTGAGAACAAGTTTGTGCCAGGAATTTCCTAGTTAATTTGGCTGAACAGTGGCTCTAAAACACTCTGTACAGAGGATGTGAGTGAGTCCTGGCCAATGTCTATAGGAGACAAATGGGAACACAGAGCCTTCCCTAGGTCTGTGCCGTCCATTTGCTGTCCAGACTCCAGGCTGTTCCTGGAAACCCTCCTTCCTGATTCCTTTTTTATTGTTGGGCTGAAGTCAGTACAAAGACCATTAATCTATGCAGTGTCTCATTGGCAAGCCTTATAAGAGATGCCCTGTTCCTGAAAATAGGCCTTCTTCTGACTGTGTTCTTGGAACTGTCCAGTGTTTTGATGGCTGGTCATTAGGCTGCAATCATCCATTCACCAACCATCTAGGGAGGGCCAATCATGGGTCAGGCATTGTTCTAAATTCGGGGAATAAGACTTTGAATGAAATAGGCCCTGCCACTGCCCTCACGGGGCTTGTCATCTAAGGAAAGGCAGAGGTATTGGACACAGATGACAGAAATAGAGTTAACTGTGTATTTATGTTCTGTGATAAATGCTAGGAAAGAAAAGTAAAGAGTATAAAAAAAGTTGATGTAATCAGGAAGGAATATTATGAGTAATATTCAAGTTGACGCAAGAAGAGTCAACCAAGTGAATGAAGGTGAGGACCTCTGAAGAAAGTAATTTCCAGGCAGGGGGAACCGCACAGATGAAGGCCCTGGGGGCGGGTAAAAGCCTGGCACTTTTGAGATTATGATAGGAAAAAGAACAAAAACACCGTATTTAGAGTTTAATGAGCAGGGGGAAAAGTGAGTTAGTGAGCAGGGGCTAAAGTGAGAGGGGATGAGGCTGAACAGTGGTTGTGGGGACAGATTTTCTATGAACAAGTTTCTTTATTTAGAAAATGCAGATGAGGACTTAGGGCCTAAGGAGGGCAGTGGAACCATCTCAAAACAACACACTTTGGCAGAACAAAGATAATGGTAAGAGGAGGAGTACCTTCAGATTTTTTTCAGCTGCTCCATGTGGCATGCAAGATCTCAGTTCCCTGACCAGGGATTGAACCTGTGCATACTACAAGTGGAAGCATGGAATCTTAACCGCTGGAACACTAGGGTTTTTATTCATAAGGAGAATGAGGATGACAGTTACTTTCATTAAAAAAAAATTATCTTGGGTTAAAATCATATCATACTGGCAAGGGAAAGCATTCCTGATTAAAACAAACCCAGATAGCTCTTGTTCATAAAAGTATCCTGAAGTTTTAGGGGCTAGGACATTGCCTTAGGATTCTTTTAGTTAACAGAGACAGAAATCAATTGTAATTAGATGAAGTTAAGAAAAGATGGGGCTTCTCTGGTGGACCAGTGGTTGAGAATCCACCGGCCTGTGCAGAGGACAGAGGTGGTCCTGGAAGATACCACATGCTGTGGAGCGACTAAGCCCATGCACCACAAATACTGAGCCTGTTCTCTAGAACTCAAGCTCCACAGCAAGAGAAGCCACTGCAATGAGAAGCCCGCAGGCTTCAATGAAGAGTATCCCCTGCTCGCTGCAACTAGAGAAAGCCCGCGTGCAGCAGTGAAGACCTAAGCATAGCCAAAAAATAAATTTATAAAAAGAAATGCATGGATTCAAACCACTGGGAAGTTTAAGTAGTAAACTGGCAGGGTTGAGAGATTCAAACTGGTCACTTCTGTCCCTTTTGGTTCTTTGCTCCCCCATTCTCTCTTTCTTCCTCTCTGCCTGGTCTGAAATGGTTTCATTCTAAAACAACCAATGGGGAGTTCCCTGGAGGTCCAGTGGTTAAGACTTAGTCTTCCAAGGCAGAGGGTGCAGGTTGGATCCCTGGTTGGGGAGCTGAGATTCCTACATGCCTCATAGCCCACCCCCCCAAAAAAAACCCAAAGAAAGCATAAAGCAGAAGCTATATTGTAACAAATTCAATAAAAACTTTAAAAATGGTCCACATCAAAAAATCTTCAAACAAACAAGCAATGATGATGTCATGCTATATACTTCAGATAAAAAGGCTAGATTGTTATATACAATCTGAAGTTATAAAGCCATATACTCTTAGATTGTATACCCATCCCTGAGCCAACTGCCAGGAAGACAGAGGTGTCCAATTGTCCAGGATCAGTTGTGTCTAACACATGGCTCAGGGAGTAGGTGTGTGGAACTGGAGGAGTTAGTCCCCAAAGGGGCCCTGGCAAACCAAAACGGATCCCTAGTACTTAACAGGCTATAAAACTTGTCCTGCCTCCGCAGGTAGAATTTAATTGTTCCATTATTTTTAGAAATTAAAAAAAATAAATATTTCACATAGACCTGTTGATATTTTGCTATATATCCTATCAATCATTCATGCACATAGACATATACACATTTCATTGGCTTCATTTTCCTCTTTTTTTTTTTGTAGTCACTTGGTTGGAGAATTTAAGTCCAATGGTATTAATTTTTAATTTTTTTCCAAAGAAATTTAAGCCTCCATTCCTCTCATCAGTGATGTCTCAAATGAAACTCTTGTTGACACTCCTTGATATAAACTCCAATCAAAAAGTTTACTCCTTTCCATCTTTCCTAACGTGTAACACTGGTATCAAAAGCTCCAGTCACCTTCTCATCATTTGATTTTAGATTCACCCATAAGGGCTACAATCGTCTCGTTCCCAAATATTTTTGTACTTTTTGTTTCACGATAGCTTGCTTTCTTTATTTTCTGATTCAAATTTGACCTATTAGAATACTTTCCTTAGTCCTTTCTCCTAGAAAACATTAGTGTGTTTCCTGAGTCCCTGTGTATGTGAAAAAAATAGTCTTCACACATAAATGATAAGTTATAGGATTCTTGGAATGTAGTCCTTTACTTCCAAAAGTGTCACTTCTTCACTGTCTTTTAAGTTCCCAGTGTTGTGGATGAGATGAGATGTTTAATACCAGTCTGGTTCATTTTCCTTTGTAAATAAGCTTTCTCTCTGCCTGGAAACATGTTGGGTTTTAACCTCAAATCTGAGAAACTTCACCAGGATATGATTAGTATGGAGTTTTTTTTGGTGTAACCTGAAAGTTGATAAGCCCTTTAGTCCTGAAACTGCAAGTTTTTCTATATCTGACAGCTTTGTTTCATTATTTCTTTAATTGTTATTTTTCACATTTATACCTTTTGCCTTAAGGATTTCCTGGTGCTTGCATGCCGGATCTCGCAGAGCTGCCGTTTCTAAACTTTATCTTGTGCCTTTGATTGGCGTATGTGGGGGATTTTTGTTGTTTTGACCTCTGGGTGTGTGTGCTGCTTCCCTCATTTGATTTTCCAAAACACAAATTCCATTCTCGCAGTAATTGGTGTCCTTTTCCCGTTCTTTCATTAATTAAAAAAAATTTTTTTTTTTTTTTTGCAATTTTCAGGTTATATTGTCTTGAAAGTTTTCAGTGTTAGAGATTTCTTGTCATCCTATTTTAACTGCTCCCATAAGTGCATCAAAATCTACTGGGGACTTGACTTCTCTCCTTTAAATGCCCGTGAGCTTTCTTTCCTTGAAACGTGGACAGTTTCATTCCACTGTCTGCTGCCATATTGTATTGTTGAGGAATATTCTGATACAAGCCTGATTTTCATTACTTTGTAAGACACCAATTTTCTTTCACTTGGTGCCTAGAAAGCTGCGCCTATGCTGAGGCTGGTGATGGGGTGGCTCCTGTCTTTAGTTAGGGAAGGTGGCATCTAACAAGCCGTGGACCACACTAAGAGCAGTTAGAAATCCCCCATGATTTCTTTTTTCTTTCCTACCCATGATTCCATCAATCAACTGTTGGGCTTTAGCCAGGCTTTCACTGATGTAGAGTCCTCCTGATGTCTAGAACCATTGCCCGGTAGTCTGGTGTCTAATATTCAAGATAATTATTTTTTACACAGTTAGTTCTGTGAGAAGATGGTGGGGAGGGGGGAGAAATGATTCCAGATAGTAGTTAAACTAAACTTTCTCTCAGTTGTATTATTTGAAAATTATTGGTGAGCTTCAAGAATTGAAGGATGCATTAGAGAAGCAGGCTTAGAAAGTGGTTAGAAACCAAAGGATGTAGGGTGATTGGGGAGGAGACTGGAAACAGTCTGGCTACTACACTTTGTCATTTCTTCTCTCCCATTCTGCTGCTAGACTCTTAACCTAGCTACTGCCACTGTGAATTATTCCTGACTGCCCCTTGAATCTTTGCACCACTCATGCATTTCAAACACAGCAGGCAAGGTATGAACATTTCCCATTTGGGCTTTCATGGGGGAAACGGGGTTCAGCCTCCCTCCAGGAACTGTAGAATAAAGGAATTTCTCCCCAAAGGAAGGGGTTTACATGTTGCCAAGCACACAGGGGTCACGCGTCCATCTTAGCGAGCAAGCAGGTTTCTTATTTCTTCCATTACGTAGGAGTCTTTAGTTCTGTTTGGGAATTATAACACTTTGTCCAAAGGTGATAAAGTAGATGCTGTCTTTGCCCTGCCTATACCCTCTCGGCACTTATCTATCCCCAGTCCCTGATTACTCCGAACATCTGCAACTCTGGGCCAGCTACAAGAATGCATTTGACCTCTACCCAGAGCAAGTTGGAAGAGTCACATACTTAATGCCCCTTGATTCACTTCTCAACCAACAACAGGTCATGGCTGTAATGGATAAGTACACCAGCTTCTAGTTCCATGGTTGGGGTATCTCTGGGATGTACTCTATACTCTTTCCTCATGTTTTCCAGCAGGATTCAACGCCAGCTGCCCACAGTGGGACATGGTTTGAAAACACACCCTTTATTTCCTGTCTCACTTACCCATTCCCCTATTTGTATTTCCTGATACCCCCTCCCAAATAAACTACTTGCGCTTGAATACTTATCTTAGGGTCTACTCTGAGGATTACCCAAAGCCAGACATGTGGTGAAGCCCTGTTTGGAATGGGGTCAAGGGTAAATGGAATGAAGGGATAGGGCTGAGGAGTCCTGATCCCTTTCCCACTTCTCACTTAGAGCTGCTAAGGAAGAATTAAGGCTTTATCCTGAAATCCTACCGTCTATATGCCCTTTGACCCAGTGATTTCACTCCTTTATCTTATAGAAGGACTCCTACTTGTGTGCAAAGACAACATAAAATGATTATAGCTTTCACTGTGACATCCTTTCCATGTTTCCATTTTGTTGTCTATCAGTTAGTTCAAACAAATTACATTGCCTCCCTACAATGTAACACAATGCAGCAACGAACAATAATGCTACCAGTTTCCAGGAACCAATATGGAAGGAGGCCCAAAATATACTGTGGGGACAAAAAAATCAAATTGAAAAACAGCACTATAGTTTTATTTTGCAAAGAGATATCCCAATAAATATTTATGAAGTGTCTATGTGACAGGCTCTCATTGTCCTGTTATTTTAAAATTTCAACTGTTCTCTTACTCAATTGTGTTTTTACTTTTTAAAATGGTTTCTCTTCAAAAAGTGTTCAAAGAAGATAATTAAAGGAGTATTGGGGGTACCTTTTGGAAGCTGTTTAGAGTTGATAGCTTGAATAGCTATATAATAGACCATTTTCTGCCATTTATTTAAGAAAAGACCTGACTTGAAGATAAACATTATAATATTTGTACATATATCTGAGTTTCAGACAAACCTAGAATTGTATACATATACATGTATCCCATCTGGGCTATTTTAAATTTTTACCTCTACACACACAAACTCCAGTACTTTGGCCACCTGATGTGAAGAACTGACTCATTGGAAAAGACCCTGATGCTGGGAAAGATTGAAGGCAGGAGAAGGGGATAATAGAGGATGAGATAGTTGGATGGCATCACCGACTCAATGGACATGAGTCTGAGCAAGCTCCGGGAGTTGGTGATGGACAAGGAGGCCTGGCGTGCTGCAGTCCACGGGGTCGCAGAGTCAGACAGGACTGAGCGAGTGAACTGAACACACACACACACACACACACACAGGGTTTTCTCTCTAAGTCTCCCTTCCTGGTAAGTGGCTCCCTGCTCTTTGGAATCCTTGCCCCTTTTTCACTACCAGACACTTCTTGATCTCCTCTGAACTATCTAACCAACAAGGGCAAAGAGCCATATTTTTTTATTCTTTTTATTTTATATTGGAATGTAGCCGATTAACAACCCACTCCAGTGTTCTTGCCTGGAGAATCCCAGGGACGGGGGAGCCTGGTGGGCTGCCGTCTATGGGGTCGCACAGAGTCGGACACGACTGAATCGACTTAGCAGCAACAGCTGATTAACAAATATTGTGACAGTTCCAGGTGGACAGCAAAGGGACTCAGCCATACCTATACGTGTATCTGTTCTCCACCAAGCTCCCCTCCCGTCCAGGCTGCTGCATAACATTGAGCAGCGTTCCCTGTGGCAAAGAGCCACAGTTAATCATCCTGAGGGGGCTGCGTTCTTTGTTCTAGTATCCTAACGCTTTCATCTCTTCCAAAGATATTCAAAGAAGATGAGGAAGAATGCAGGGGAGAGGTTCAGAGTTCACAACTTGAATACCTTAAAGCTTTAAGACTATTTTTTTCCATAAAAGACTTAAGTAGAAGAAAAATACACTGTGTCATATTTTCCCTGCACCCCACCCTGTGCATGACTTGCATAAAGCTCATTGTAAAGCAATTGGTTATTATGACTCCTTCCTCAAATTAATTTACCTCAGGAAGCCACGTTCTTCCATAAAGTGGGAGAAACAATGGGGTCTTTTACATTGTCAATAATATGGTGCTCATTAGCTAAATGCTGACTTTGTTGCGCTCTGGAACAGAACAAAATATCCTAAAGCAAGGTCATGGATGTAGCAAACTGGAAAGAAAGGAGACCCTCACACCTGTGTCTGAGTCCTGGGTGGGGAAGGAGTGGGACTGGGAATCTGGGGGCCAGCTTGCTGCCCAGGTGGCCTCTTTCCCAGTGGTCTCCTGTTTTTCTTCCCCTCCATACTGTTTTGATCACAACTACCCCCAATGGCACCCTGCTCCAGTACTCTTGCCTGGAAAATCCCATGGACAGAGGAGCCTGGTAGGCTGTGGTCCACAGGGTCGCTAAGAGTCAGCATGACTGAGCAGCTTCACTTTCACTTTTCACCTTCATGCATTGGAGAAGGAAATGGAAACCCACTCCAGTGTTCTTGCCTGGAGAATCCCAGGGACAGGGGCGCCGGGTGGGCTGCCGTCTGTGGGGTCGCACAGAGTCGGACACGACTGAAGCGACTTAGCAGCAGCAGCACCTCTCTTGGTAAAAATGTCTGAGCATATTCTCCCAATATAAATTACTGGGATAGATAATGTTAGATACCATTGAGTATCTAACAAAGATACCAACATTTTATAGGATGAAATGTTCAAACAAAGAAAAATTGAAGTGTAAATATAAGACTACTCGAGAGATAGGCCAGGAGCACTCAGCCTGTGGCCCCCAAATGAATCATGAAATGATCCTTGGAACTTGCAGCTTTAAATATAAGCAAGCAGCCTCCTACCAACCCCTACCCCTAGTATTCCACCAAAATGTTTGTGAAGGTACGGAAAAGTCTCAGGGCTGACACTGCTCAAAAGAGAGACTTCAACTGAATTTGTTAAGCATTTTCACCAAATATATAGAGTAGGACAGAGGGCAAAAAAAAAAATGGTGACAATTCTTGCCTCATCCATTATATAGAACATCCCATTTCCCATAGAAGGAAGAGGCAGGAAGAGTCTTCAGCAACCTTCATTTTCTACATTGAGGAGTTCTGAAACAGCCATGTTATCAGATAGGCATTTCAGAGCACCAGGAGGCTGTCTTCTGCAGAGCCCTGAGGACCACTCCCCACAACACAATAGGTTCTACATCCATCCAAAGACCACACCTCACAGAAAGGAGAACAGAGAGTTTGGGGGTGGGCGAGAGAGAGGGAGGAGGGGGTGGTGCAGGGAATTTTAAAGGGTTAAGGTCCCAAGGTCAGTGCTTAGGAAAAGAGCAAAGAAATCTCACCTGATGAGGGTGTGTGATTCTCGTTTATTCCATCAGTTCAACCCATCAGAGAGCAAAGGACTGAGAAGAGGAAAATGTGCCTTAGGACAAGAAGCATGTGATATTGAGAGCCCTTATCCCTCACTTAAACCAAGCTTTTATGATATTATAGATTTTTATGTCGGAGTTCCAAGTAAGACCTTTTCTGGAAAAAAAAATGTGCTGAAAATCATGACAGATATTCCTCCTGGACACTGGAAATTGGGCCATGAGCTACTGCAGCCACCTACTCTTCTGCTGAATTGATGAGAAGAGGAGCTGGGCGATCACCCACTCATCTGCCCCTATAGTTAGTTCTCTCTTTGTCCAGAACCAAGTAGGGGAGGGGGAGCCTCACAAGGGACAGCTAAAACCCTCATGAAGAATCACAGGAACAGAAATAACATCTTAAAAATTCAGAGGAAGGATGTACCAATAAAAATGGCATACAGCAAAACCCAGAAGAAAATTTTGGAAACCTGTTTGGCAGCTTCCACAAGCAAAGCTTTTATGACATAGAAATGGAAAACCATAAGAAGAAAACAACATGAGGGACAGAAGGAGGGCAAGTAAACTGTGGCATTAATGGTTAGATTAAAATCATCTGAATTGGAGGCAATAAACTAAATGCCCAGAAAATTAAATCATTGGCATGAAGGACATGACATGAATTCGAGCAATCTACAAAATGCAGAGGAAGTGGGGAAAGGCAATAAAGATTATGAGAAAGGAAACAATCTACTTGGAAATAAATAATAGAGACTAATTCCAAGAACTGTAGGCTATCCTAAGTAAGAATCAAAATAAGTGGGTGTAGAACCAATAAAACATAACTGAAACATTACAGAGATTTGTTTAAACTGTAAGGATGTGAATCAAAAAGAAAACCATAAAAGAAGAAAATGCAGGTGAATGCCCATCTGAAGCTAGGAGGGCCAACAAATCTCTAAATGGACAAATAGCTTACTAATAGCATATATATTTATCAAGATCAATGAATTTAGATATATACTTTTTTTAAGTTAAAGAGCATCACAAAATAGAGGTGA
>SJYQ01000551.1:632923-658545 GCA_006410935.1 Redunca redunca
TGATAAATATTTGATGACATATTCAACTTATTTATTGAACATATTCAAATATAAAATAATGCTGACATATAAATGTTTGCTTTTTATGCTTGTAGTTTTTATTTAAAGCTGCAGTACTGAAGTGCTCAAGGCAATTCTAGTATAGTTGGTTTCTGAAGAGTACAATCGGATTAGTACTGACCCTCATTTGAAGAATTTTTATCCTTTGCTGCTGCTGCTGCTGCTGCTAAGTTGCTTCAGTCGTGTCCAACTCTGTGCAACCCCATAGATGGCAGCCCACTAGGCTCCTCTGTCCCTGGGATTCTCCAGGCAAGAATATTGGAGTGGGTTGCCATTTCCTTCCCTTATCCTTTAGGTTTCAGTTTTATAGTCACTTCCTCCAAATTTTGTCTGACCACCCAGGCCTGGTTATGCTATCCTTTGATAATTTTTCATTGCACTTTACACTTTGTGGCATTTATCTCAACTATATTGTGATGATTTGTATGATTTATTTATTCAATATCTGGTACCTCACAGAGATAATAAAGTCTATATTGAGAATTCGCTTTGTGCTAGGCAATATTTGAGTGCTTTTTACGTGTTTTGTCTCATTTAATCATCCCAATAACCTTATATATATATATATATATATATACACACATATATATAGTCACCTTATTTATTTAATTTATATGCAGAGTACATCATGCAAAATGCCAGACTGGATGAAATACAAGCTGGAATCAAGATTGCAGGGAGAAATATCAATAACTTCAACTTAGGCAGATGACATCACCCTTATGGCAGAAAGCAAAGAGGAATTAAAGAGCCTCTTTTTTTTTTTTTTTTGAGGGTATCTAATCTATTTTTTTTAATTTTAATTTTTACTTTATTTTGCTTTACAATACTGTGTTGGTTTTGCCATACATTGACATGAATCAACCACGGTTGTACATGAGTTCCCAACCCTGAACCCCCCTCCCACCTCCCATCCCATATCATCTCTCTGGATTATCCCTGTGCACCAGCCCCAAGCATCCTGTATCCTGTATCGAACATAGACTGGCGATTCGTTTCTTACTTGATAGTATACATGTTTCAATGCCATTCTCCCAAATCATCCCACCCTCTCCCTCTCCACACAGAGTCTAAAAGCCCGTTCTATATATCTGTGTCTCTTTTGCTGTCTCGCATAGAGGGTTATCATTACCATCTTTCTAAATTCCATATTTATGTGTTCAGTTCAGTCCAGTTCAGTTGCTCACTCATGTCCGACTCTTTGCGACCCCATGAATCGCAGCACTCCAGGCCTCCCTGTCCATCACCAACTCCCAGAGTTCACTCAGACTCACATCCGTCGAGTCAGTGATGCCATGCAGCCATCTCATCCTCTGTCGTCCCCTTCTCCTCCTGCCCCCAATCCCTCCCAGCATCAAAGTCTTTTCCAATGAGTCAGCTCTTCACATGAGGTGGCCAAATTTCTGGAGTTTCAGCTTTAGCATCATTCCTTCCAAAGAAATCCCAGGGCTGATCTCCTTCAGAATGGACTGGTTGGATCTCCTTGCAGTCCAAGGGACTCTCAAGAGTCTTCTCCAACACCACAGTTCAAAAGCATCAATTCTTCGGCGCTTAGCCTTCTTCACAGTCCAACTCTCACATCCATACGTGACTACTGGAAAAAGTATACTGTATTGGTGGTTTTCTTTCTGGTTTACTTCACTCCACGATGGAGTATTACTCAGCCATTAAAAAGAATACATTTGAATCAGTTCTAATGAGGTGGATAAAACTGGAGCCTACTAAAGAGCCTCTTGATGAAAGTGAAAGAGGAAAGTCAAAAAGCTGGCTTAAGACTCAACATAAAAGAATGAAGATCATGGCATCTGGTCCCATCACTTAATGGCAAATAGATGGGGGAACAATGGAAACAGTGACAGGTTTTATTTTCTTGGCCTCCAAAATCACTGCAGGTGGTAACTGAAGCCATGAAATTAAAAGATGCTTACTCCTTGGAAGAAAAGCTATGACAAACCTAGACAGCATATTAAAAAGCAGAGACATTACTTTACCAAAAAAAGTCCATCTAGTCAAAGCTATGGTTTTTCCAGTAGTCATGCATGGATATGAGATTTGGACATAAAGACAAAGAAAACTGAGGGCTGAAGAATTGATGCTTTTGAACTGTGGCATTGGAGAAGACTCTTGAGAGTCTCTTGAACTGCAAGGAGGTCAAACCAGTCAGTTGTAAA
The DNA here is from genome assembly GCA_006410935.1 of Redunca redunca. Classification (NCBI taxonomy): domain Eukaryota; kingdom Metazoa; phylum Chordata; class Mammalia; order Artiodactyla; family Bovidae; genus Redunca; species Redunca redunca. The sequence continues at coordinate 635,155 of SJYQ01000551.1, forward strand.
GGAAATCAGTCCTGAATACTCATTGGAAGGACTGATGGTGGAGCTGAAGCTCCAATACTTTGGCTATCTGATGCAAAGAACTGACTCATTGGAAAAGACCCTGATGCTGGGAAAGATTGAAGACAGTAGGAGAAGAGGATGACAGAGGATGAAATGGCATCACCGACTTGATGGACATGAGTTTGAGGAAGCTATGGGAGTTGGCGATAGGGAAGCCTGGCATGCTGCAGTCCATGGGGTCACCAAGAGTCAGACATGAGTGAGGGACTGAAGTGAATGGAACCTTATGATACAGAGGTTTTAATTGTGCTTGTTTTATAGAGGATGAAACTGATTAAACTTAGAAAGGTTCATTATCAGGTCCCAGGTGATGGGCTTGGTGCCTGCCTCTACAGGCTTCAATCCACAGCTCCTGGTGTAAGAACTTGCAGGCATCTTTTCTAAGTCTTTTTCCATTGAGACAGATTGACCAGAAGCAAAGCTCCCTCTCTCCAGGAAGTGACTGGATCTTTCCTCTTCTGAGCCTCAGGCAGCACCATAACACCTCTGGGGACTCCACCAGTCACTCAAAGTTGCATCTCAAAGATATAAAGCAAGTTAGCTTAATTAGACAAGACTCAAAATTTGCCCTCATTTTAGTGAGCAAACCTTTTCCCCATAATAACCACCTGCATATTTTAAGACACCACATTCCACCATAAAGATAGAAAGTAAAGCTGGGGCCACGGAAGAATTCACAACTCAAATGGGATCTGAAGGAAAATATCTTGCAGCTCTCACATGATGAGATAAGCAACATGTTTTGAGGATACAGGACACAGTGGAATTAATGAAAGTTTAATCAAGTGAAGTTAGGTTATCGCCTCTTGTCCATCAGCAAGAGCCAAGAATTTCCGGGAGGGGTGATCTGGTGCAAGAGACTTCCAGTTTAGGAGAGCGAGGGGAGGAGGCAACTGGTAGAGAGAGGGGGGGTTTTCTAATTAGCCTCTATAACCAGCAGAGTGCAGGGAAAGAATTATTGAAAGTGTGCTGTTTTGTATAACCCGTATGAACTTCTAATCTGTCCCAACCCCCTTAATACAGGATTCACATACCAAACAAACCAACGCAGCTCAGGGCACTGAGAACCTAAGCTTTGACATTAGGCAGAACTGGGTTTGAATCTGAACTCTATGGCTTGCCTGTGTGCCAGTTTCTTAACCTGTGGGGCCCAACTGTCCCATACATTTGTGCTAATAAAAGGGACTGTTTCATAATGTCGTCATGAGTGGTACATGAGATAAATAAGCAAAATACTTAGCACTGAACCTGGTGTGTCACAGGCTTTCCGTACACGTTAATCATTACTTCATCATGGCAACTTGATCTGCCAGTGAAAATAATCCATTCCTTTCGACGTTCATTATTTCTTTACACCTTGATTATATTTTATGGAAACATGCTAAACCAAAGTGCATTATTTTCCAGGCCTTTTCAGTAGAATGTATGAAATATAAGTGAAGGTTTTTTAATTCTGTTGGGCTTTTGTTAGGCATAATGTACTTCATTGTACAAACGTCAGCAACACAGGAGTCTATAAGTTGAAACTGGATGTCTGCTGGGTCTGCTCCTGTTCTCTAGGTAAAGACTCAGAGTTTGTGGCATGTCCTTTCTGATTTCGAACTTTCTTGAAAGTTCCATCAAGTGCTGTGATGCAGAGCTGTTCTCATCTATAGCTGTGACAGTGTGGAGCACCCTGTGCGCTTACACGGTGCCAGCCTCCCAAGCTCTCTAAGCTCTGGACTTAATGATTCTCCATCTTTCTGCTTCTCCTGTGAGCCTATGGCCTCCTGATCCTTTCCGCACTAGGTATACTTTCTAATGCTATTTGTTTAGAAAACAAAAAGTCAAACCCATTATCAGTTCAGTTCAGTCGCTCAGTCATGTCCGACTCTGCAACCCCATGAATCGCAGCACGCCAGGCCTCTCTGTCCATCACCAACTCCCGCAGTTCACTCAGACTCACATCCGTCGAGTCAGTGATGCCATGCAGCCATCTCATCCTCTGTCGTCCCCTTCTCCTCCTGCCCCCAATCCCTCCCAGCATCAGAGTCTGTTCCAATGAGTCAACTCTTCTCATGAGGTGGCCAAAGTACTGGAGTTTCATATTCAGCATCATTCCTTCCAAAGAAATCCCAGGGCTGATCTCCTTCAGAATGGACTGGTTGGATCTCCTTGTAGTCCAAGGGCCTCTCAAGAGTCTTCTCCAACACCACAGTTCATTCTTCGGCATTCAGCCTTCTTCACAGTCCAACTCTCACATCCATACATGACCACTGGAAAAACCATAGCCTTGACTAGACAGACCTTTGTTGGCAAAGTAATGTCTCTGCTTTTCAATACGCTATCTAGGTTGGTCATAACTTTTCTTCCAACACATTGTAAGAGTAGGCAATTAGGATAGTCATTTCAGCTATTTCAGAGGTATAATATGTTTCATATTATTTCTGAGTTTGTGATTATACCATAAAAATAAGGGTAGCATCCCAGGAAAAATCCTAAATGAGACTTCTGAAGATCTGATTTTTAGTCCTGGCCCTGCTATTTAACACTAGCATGAACTTGGAAAAGTCACTGAACCTTACCAAGCCTCTGTTGCCCCATCTATAAAATGGTATTCATTAAATAATTCATCAAACCTGTAGTTAATTATTGCTTTCTATGTGCTTAGGCACATTTCTAGGTGTTGTACATGCAGCAGTGGGAAAAAAAAAAAAAACAGTCAGGGTTATTAGGCCTTCTAATAAGTTTCATCAAGGATTTTTTTTTAACAGACTATAGCCTATGATATAAAATATAATTTAACTCTTAGAAAACAAGAAAGTACTCATGTATTTGTAATACCATCCACCCAAGATTCTGTGATTCTATAAAGTGTGAGAGAGGGGAAGGGTATCCAGAAGGCACACAGTTGAGAAATGCTGGTTTACAGTTGATAAAATGCTCTGTCTATGCTTATTCCATCCCTTAGGTTTTCCAAATATCTCCCAAATATGGTGGCAGGGAGTGATATGCGAAAAGGAAGAACTTTTTCCCCACATACAAAAGTCAACCTTGTTTATTATCTGAGCTGGACCCCTGCCATTAGCACCAGGATGCTCAACAACAAATTGGAAAGCAAGCCTAGATTGAAGCTCAGCCGTGTCCTTTAGCAGTCCCACCTCTCAAGTGTTTGTTTACAGATGGTTTAATACATCAGTGACAGGAGGAACCCAAAGCAAGTGGCTCCAGCCACCACTGATGAAGACCAGCAAGACATTATAATGGAACACATCTGGTAACATGATAGAGGCAGTTTTGCACACCTTGGGTTAGGATTTCCATTCATTGGGCTGGAACCGGATCATTCTCTCAAATATCCAGTGATGTTGGTTTGTTGTTGTTTATTTTCTAAGTCCTGTCCTACACTTTTGCGACCCCGTGGATTGTAGCCCACCAGGCTCCTCTGTTCATGGGATGTCCCAGGTAAGAGTACTGGAGTGGGTTGCCATTGCCTTCTCCAGGGGATCTTCCTGACCAAGGGATTGAAACTTGGTCTCCTGCACTGGCAGGCGGATTCTTCACCATGGAGCCACCAGGGAAGCCTAGTGATGTTGGTGTCACTCTCCAGCTTCACAGATGACAAAGCTGAGGTTCACAATGAAAGCCTCTTCCAGACTGCTTGCTGAGTATGCTTCTTGGTTTTGCAGCCCCCTTTGGAGTCTCCCAGGAGCTCAGGCCTCTCTGGGTTAAGAGGTTGTCTCTGGGTCCTAGGCTCCTGACAGTATTGCCTGTCTCCAAATCTTTGCTCCTCATACCTTCTCTTCCTGGCCCTCTTCCCCATCTTGAACACAGATCCTCCTATTAATTTTTCTCTACTATAGCACTTTTCTTCTAGGCACTAACAAAGAGGTATCATTACATTTTCAAATGTGTTAGTTTGTGCACTTTCAGTCTTCATCATGATGTCAGAGTTCATGCCCGCTGGGTTCACTACTGTATTTCCAGCACTGGGTACATTGCTCAATAAATACATGTTGAATGATGAGTGGAAGAAGGGAAGAAAGTCATCCCAACTCATCACTTTTATTTGAAAATTGAAACATAAAATAAAAATGAGATTTCCCCTGATGTCATATTATGAAAATATTCAAATGTATAGAAAGTTGAAAAAATTGTGTAGCAGTGATTCATCCATTGTTAACTGCAGTTCTTTCAGGGAAAATGGAATTTCAAGTTGGGTGAGTTGGTTGTGACACAAATAGGCACCAGACTAGCATCACTAGCAAATGCTTTGGGGGTTTTCATTTCCTAAGAATTGGTCTATACCTTGTGACCCAGAAACAGCACCTTCGATAGAAAGCTCCATGCACCCACACATGGGACTCAGGCCTCTTTACAATTCCTTTACTCACCTGGTGTCTTACAAGGTCAGGCATTGGGGAAACAAGGACAAGTCTGGGCCTGGAAGCCTAATTAAGGCTGAATTGCTTTTCTGAGTCTGTTTCTTCTTCTGTGAACTGGGGATTCATATCCCACGCCTGACTATTTCATCTTCCCTTACCAAGATGGGATGATGGGAATTAGATGTAGGACATTGTCCTTTGTAAGCAAAGAGCTGTTGTGATTAAGGGATTATTACAGTTGGGGGTATACATAAAGCATCCGGGTATCTGTTTATTTTCCTTCTTGCTAATTTGCACTGTTAATGAAGAATTCTGGTTGACTCCCAGCATCTGTTATCGGGCAGGACTTTGGATCAGAGCTGTATGGCTCCTCCTGCAAACATGAAATTGAGCCAAGGGCAGACCTGTGAGGGCCTCTCAGATACTTCTCACTCCCCGAAAGTCAGAGTCCTTTGAATGTTTTGCCAAGTCTCTATCCCACTCTTGGAAGAAGATTTGAGCTCAAAGAATACAGGAACAGTCGTTTTTGTCCACCCTTTCCCCTCCTCTGGCTGTAGGATTTTTGTCTCACATCTCCTCTCCTACTCTCTTTCTTCTCCTCTCTCCCAGACTCAAGCTTGTGGGGAACTTTTGCCCTGAATTTCAGCAGGAAACACAACTAGCAACCAGATGTCTGACTTTTTCACCCCATTGGCAAGGATTGGCCATCTTCCCTGTAAACTTCCGGCCTTTTCCCCACTTCCCGTTAGATCTTTCAGCTTCTTCACGCCCCATCTCCTTTGGCTTATACACACGAACACCCTCCGGAGGAGAAACAAAAGGTAGCCTGCAAAGTTGTGCAAATGTGCTGAGTATTTATATACCCAATTCAGGAAGTGAGTCTTGCTGGATGTCAGAGGAGGTGGGGGTGGGAAGGGTAGCTGGTCAGTTCTTAGATTCATTTGGTTCATCATTAAATTCAGATCCAATGAGGAATAGGTGGACTTGATCAAAGAGGGAGGTAATTAAGTGAATTTGCAACTTAAAATAACACATAAGTGAAGATCAATGCAAATTCTGTTACCATCAAAGTGTTTGGGTGTCAAAAAATAATAGGTAAGGCAGCTTTCTCAGCTTCCAGAATAATGAAAGTGCTGGAACTTCTTTGACACAAACCAGAAGACTTTGGTGGAGAAGGAAATGGTAACCCACTTTGGTGCTCCTGCCTGGAAAATTCCATGGATGGAGGAGCCTGGTAGGCTACAGTCCATGGGGTTGCAAAGAGTTGGACATGACTGAGCGACTTCACTTTCTTTTTTTCTATAGTTCCTTTTGGAGAAGAAGATGGCAACCCACTCCAGTGTTCTTGCCTGGAGAATCCTATGGACAGAGGGGCCTGGTGGGCTACAGTCTATGGGGTTGCAAAGAGTCCAACACAACTAAGCAACTGATACACACACACAGAGGAGTTTGGAACTAGGAAAGACCTTAGGGAGCAGCCCTGTTCTTTCCGTTTGCAGGTAGAGAATCTGCCTGGTTAGAAAGGACTTGCTCCAGGTGCCTGGGTTGATAGCAGCTCTAGGCTCTACTTATACCTTCCCTTGAGAAGGTTCTGGGTTTCCCTGGTGGCTCAGATGGTAAAGAATCTGCCTGCAATGCAGGAGACCCAGTGTGATCCTTGGGTGGGGAGTGAGATGTTTCTGGTAAAGCAGAGTGGCAGTCAAAGGGCTGTGCTTTGCCTGCCTGCTGCCTGCTGCCTGCTGCCCTCCTGCCCTTGGGTCTTTTTCTCAGGGGTCACCCTGAGCTACAACCTCTGCCACATAGCAGCAACACCTGTGAGGGAGCCACCAGTCACCCAATAAATACCTTAAGGGGGAGGAGAAGCAAAAGCCTTTATTTGTTTAAACATAAGAGAAAATAAACCCAGAAAACACTCTGGTTTTCAAGTCAGCATGCTTCGGCTATCTACAGGCCACAAGGATTAAGCTTTTCCCAAAGACACCAATGGAAAGCAAGTGGGTTGTCACAGGAAGCCTTTCACATGGACTTTTGAGGAATTTCACTCAGTTGTACACAGTGCTGTGCCCTGACTCCCTTCCCATGGACATCTATGTTTCCTGGTGTACCTCCTCATTCCTCCAGCCCCAGGTATGGGACTCTGGTCAGGTCTGGTCTCTGTGTGCCTTAGTTTCCTCTCCTAGGAAAATGGAATGATAGAAATTTAAAAAAAAATTATTGGAATATAGTTGCGTTAAAACATTGTGTTAGTTTCTGCTGTTCAGCAAAGTGAATCAGCTCAACATATACATATATCCCCTCTTGTTTGGATTTTCTTCCCATTTAGGTCACCACAAAGCATTGAGTAGAGTTCCTTGTGCTATTCAATAGGTTCTCATTAATTTTCTATTTTATACATGGTGGTATATATATATGTCAGTCCCAATCTCCCAATTCATCTCACCTCCCCCTTGGTATCCATACATTTGTTCTCTACATCTGTGTCTCTACTTCTGCTTTCCAAATAAGATCACCTACATCATTTTTCTAGATCCCACATACATGTATTAATATTCAATATTTGTTTTTCTCTTTCTGACTTATTTCACTCTGCACAACAGTCTCCAGGTCCATCCGCATCAGAATGATAGTTCTTATTCGATATGGTTGCGTGGAGATCGTGTGAAATGAGGGCGATCACACTTAGCATTCAGTAGATATTTAGTACACTTTAGTTCTCGTCCATGCCTCTTCCTTCCATAAGGGAGGACTGTAAACATGGCCCTGAGGCTGTGGTCCCCCCAGGACAGCCAGATGCTTCTTCAGCAAGCACCATAGCGTTCTGTCTCCTTACTCAACTGCATCTTTGTCCTGCAGCCCCGGCTGCCTTCAACACAGCCTGATCTGGGCCCTGAAGAATGTGTTTACCTTGTCTAGGTGACTAAGGCTCCTCATCCTGGCAGCATCACTGTGAGAAACCTGTATCCCTTCTCTCTTGGGCCCATAACCAGGGACTATATCCTGATGTTTCTAATTACTCACTTCACAAAACCTGAAAATTTCTTCTAAAAAGAGAAACCAAGGCCCCAACATTAATGTAAATGGATCCCAAGGGGTGTTTGCTAGCTTTGGGCCCAGGACAATGAGGTAATTGGAAGTGGTAATGAGAAAAAGCAGCTGACACTTATAAACCTGTGCAGCAAGGGGCAGTTCAGTTCCTGGGCAGTGGGTGACAGCCAGCCTTTCTAGCCAACCAAGATGTCAATTGCTTCTGAAAATGATTGCCCGAGGAATACCAGGCTGCCAGCAGGGACAAGGCTTATCTATAGATCCTGTCACTTGGTGGGAGCCACCTGTGATGGCTGAGTGCCCAGGGATTCAAGTTCTGAGAGTACCCTGAGAGTATCCTGTGCATTGAGGAAATACATGAGACCTAAAGACAGTCAACTGGAGTGTCATATGAGAAGCCCCAAAGTCAAGGGACTTGCTTCATGGATTTCTGTGGGTGCATCTTGAGGCTTCAGCCTTCCAGCCATCAAATTAGCACATTAATACCTGTCCTCCCAGACCCCCAGCACTGCTTTGTTTGGACATCGAATGAGATGATATATTTGGAACTTGGAACACTCTATAAAGTGAGAGATGTGATGTGTGAACAGAAGAGTTTGGCAGGGTGAGCTGAAGTATCAGAGTGCCTATTTTACTCAGGTTAGGCTCAAAAACTAATTCATAACACCTAAGACTGATGAGAGAATTGAGGTGTATACATATAAATACAATATAAAACACATTAAATATATTTGGAATGGTACTGAATTAAATAGCTATTGTATATGATGGGTTATTGTTTTCAGAGCTACTTTGTCTTGTAGTGACTGATCTGAGCTCATGGCCAGAGATCCAGTTTGGGCTTGTACTTTGCTTCTTTTTCTAATCATTTCTGGTCATGTGGATCAAATGTCCATTCTTCCCACAGCAGTCCTGCGTTATACAAAGAGGGGTGGTAGGCTGAGTAGACAAAGCAGTGGAGGACTCTAGAGACACAGTAGTTCACAATGCACGAGAGATCTAACCAGTCAAGGTGCCATTTCTTTCCAGAACCTGGCAGTCACACTGCATTGCAGACTCAGTACACATTTGTCCACCTGCAGGGCCAAGCAGGGATGAAACATCATCTTCAGTGAGCCTTGGACTGTTTATCTAGATAACTGATGGAGTCCAAGACACAGGAAATTGGGATGTGTGTGTGTGTGTGTGTGTGTGTGTGTTTCCTGCACAGGGAATGCAGAACATCCAACAAGAAAAAATGGTAAGCTCCTTGGATAAAAGAGAGGATACAGGGGGTCTCCCCAGCTGTCTCTCTGTACACCTCCATCTTGCCTGTGTCTCTCTCAGGGTTTCCTTGGACCTTCTCATTAGTCATGTGCAGTCTCAAGTGGGACATTCTGGCAGGTGCTGAGTGATGTCTCCCACACTGTGCTGAGCATAAATCCCATGGTAAGTCCAGGAACAGGGTCCATGGGGCTGCGTCTGAGCACATCCCTCAGTAAAGCACAACTGAGTACTTCACACACTGCCAGTAGGAGTGAAAACTGGCACAGCCTTCTGAGAATACAGTTTGGCAGTTTTTCAAAACTAAAGATACACCTACCATTTAATCCAGGTTTACTTCGAGAAATCTGTCTTCTTGAGAAACAAGTACACACATGCATAGAGGAAGAGGCATAAACCTGTTGACTGCTGCAGATCTGTAAAAGTAGGAGTCAGAAATAGCCCAAGTGCCCATCCTAATGCACAAAGATGGGAGTGCGCTCACTGTGATATGTTTGGAATCGTAGAAAAGGGAGATCATACAAAATCCATTTATAGAAGCTGTTTAAGATATTGAGGTGATTTAGTATGCAGACTAGAGTGGCACAGAAAGCTTCCAATTACGTACTGAGTAGAAAAGGTAGACTGCAAAATATTAAATGTAGTGAAGTCCCTTTCATTAGCATATGCATAGAGACAAGGCCTTGATGAATAGATGTGGAACCATTAATGACTCTTACCTTGATGGGAGAAGGGGGTGGAGAATACAGGCAATCTATGCTTTCTTATTTATTTCTATAATGTTTGACTTCTTCAAGATGAAGAAATACTAATTTTGAATGTTAGAAAACCCAGTCAATATGATTAAGAAAACGCACATCAACAAACCTGAGGGTAAATAAATCTAAGGGGCTGAGGCTGCCTGTCCACCCTTGGGGTATTCAGAAAGGTTGGAGTTGCAGTGTCAAGGATCCAGAGAGGTGGTTCGATTCAGGCACTTCTGTGGGAGCTTTGGTACGAAGTGATCATGTTTTGCTGGACTTGGATGGAGCATAGGCAGCTCAAGGAGAGTGTTGCCGTTGCCTTCTCCAGGGGATCTTCCCAACCCAGGGATCGAATCTGAGTCTCCCACATTGTAGGCAGATTCTTTACTGTCTGAGACACCAGAGAAGCCCCTTCCCATTGAGGGCACCAAATGCCAGTCAGTTTCAAAGCAGAGGAGCAGTTGGGCTGGTGAGGATGCAGGGACAGCCCTTACCATTCTCCTCCTGCAAAGCTGGCATGCAGGGAGGCTACGTCAGAGTTGGCTCCCTCTCAGGAGCAGTTCTGGATCTGAGCCAGCTGGGAAGGAAGGGTTTCCTTAGGACCAACCCATCTCACAGGTGGGGGACTCAGCACATCCCCTCTTTCCCTCTTCCTTTCCTCCCCGAGGCCCCAGAAAAACTTTTTTGATCCCTTTTATGACTCTCTAACTCTTAAAAATGTGGTTCCGGGTGAGCTGGACTAGAAAACTCTGACGGTACACTGGGGAGCATCAGTTCTGGGAAATGACCTTTAGTCAGCATCCTGAGTGTACAGTAATCACCATCCTGAGTATATAATGCTCTGAAAGATGAAACTGGCTCTATGGGAACTTAGAATGAAGGAATCCCTCTAGTCTGGGAGTTGAGAAAGGCTCTCTTAAGGAAGTGGGGCTGAGCTCTCAGAGGTGAGTAGGAATGGACAAGGGTGGGAGGCTTGGGAGGGAACACTGTGGTAGACACTCCAGGCAAAGCAGATGGTGTTGTGAGCTGGGGGGACAGCAGGGACGGTGGGGAGAGGTGGACCAAGGGGAGAAGGCAGGCAGTGAGAGAGAAAAGAAATGATTTGTATGGAGATACACATGACTAGCAGCATCACTAGCCCCTCCACACACACACCACCTCTGAACATCTTATTTGGAAACAGATGGAGGGCGAACTGGTCAACCCCAAAGGATTTCTCACAGGTTTGGATCCCTCTTTTTACTAATTATTTAATCCTTTACTGAGAGAGAAACTAAGAGTTGAATTGACTCAGGTGCCTGCTAATTAAGAAACAATGAGAAATTAAGAGGATCTGAACTGAGTATGGTAAAAATACACACTTGACATTCTAGGTTTTATCTTTGTCCTTTGTACTGGACAGGAATCCGAAATGCCAGACGGTCTGGTTCAAGGCCATGCACTCCTTGTCCGGACTCCTGGGCCTTCTTCCTTCCTCAGGAAACGCAGGCCATTGCCTGTAGACTCAGACGCCCAGAACTTTTCCCTCTTGAACCCAAAGAACTCCCCACTGCAAGCCTTGGGGATTTCACTCTGCCAACCTTCCTCTCAGCCTCGAAGACCCGGGCTCCTTTCTCTGGGTGACTCTGTACAGCCCCTTCCTGATACCACGGCACCCGACCTCCAGCCACCTCTGAGCCACAGAGAGTCCTCACACGCACCTCCTGAGCCCCAAACCTCCCCTCCCCTCACGTGCTGCTCCTTCCTGGCCTCCACTTTACTCTACCATTTTATTTCCTTTGTCCCAGGCCGAACTCACAGGCCCCTCTGACCAGATCCCTTCAGGCTACCAGTAATGGGAGGGGGACGACAGTAATGAAAGGGGAATGGGAAGGACTCTCTCTAGACCCCTGGACCTCCACAGCCACCCACGCCCTGTCCCTTTCTCTCCACCTCTTCCTCAGTAGCCAGCCTCCCATTAGATACAGAGTGCCACCTTGGCACACGAGGGTGCTGGAGATATCCGAAGACCCCCTCTTAGAACAGGAGCCTTGGAGATGTCTGGTCTGAGGAATGGCAGAGGTGGGAGGCCTGGCCGTCGGGTGGAGAGCACCTTTCTGTGAGTTCTGCCTCACAGGAGCAGGTGTTCCCCAGAGAGAACACCCTCTGGTCCCACAGGACCAGATTCATGTGGAGCTAGTTGCCTTCATTCACAGATTCGGTGGGCCACCATGGGCCTGTTCTCCTTATGGAGAGATGGTCTGGGACTGTCAGACTGGGTTTCTGGACAATGAACTAAAATACAAAGAATCTTGTTTATAAAGATAAGAGGTTCTTAGCATCTTGGTGATCACAAACACTTAGAATGGGGGTAAAGGGCCCAGAAAGATGTTCATGTGCAAAAGTGCCCCGAACTCTGCACACAGCATGGGCTCCATCCTGCAGAGGGCCAGGGAGAGTGAGGCTGCCCACCTGAGTCCCTGTCCCCAGGCCAGAGACAGCAAAGGCAATCGAGCTTCTCCTGGGTCCAGTCCCCAGGTCCTGCCTGCAGAGAGAGAATAAATGAACAAACACCTTTCTTTTTTCTTTAGGGATAGCACCATCACACAGAGGCCCTTCCTCTCTCCTGTCATTTCAGCTGCAGCAAAAATTGTCCTCCAGGTCCAGAGGTGAGCAAAGTGCTATTTCCAATGCTTTCATTAGGGAAAAGTCTACAGAATTCGCCCTATAGCCTTGAACCAATCTGTTGAATCCTGACCAGCCAGCTGAACCTGGGGCCTTCCTAGGTCTCTGGAGAGGAGAGACCCTCCTAAACACACACACACACACACACACACACACACACACACACACACACGGGTCAAGAGACCAGTCTCTATGGTAGAAATTTATCTGGGCTCCAAACTTGGCTGGAATGTTGACCAGGGAAAAATAAATGAGGTTTCTACAATTCAAATAAATAAGCTAACAAACAAACAAAAATCAAGATCTCATAAAGGAATGAGAGCAAAGTCTGAAGGAACCCTGGCTTAGTCTGAGACTTCTCTATCCCATAAAAAAATTTTTTTTAATGTATTGATTTAAAATGTTGTGTTAACTTCTGTTCAGCAAAGTGACTCATATATATATGTGTGTGTGTGTGTGTATTCTTTTCATATTCTTTTCCATTATGGTTTATCAAATGATATTGAATATAGTTCCCTGTGTTGTGCAGTTTATACATCCTATATATAATAGTCTGTATCTGCTAATCCCAGGCTCCCAGTTCTTCACTCCCTCACCCCTTTCCCCCTGGCAGCGTGAGTCTGTTCTTTATATCTGTGGTTCTGCTTCTGTTTCACAGATATGTTGATTTGTGTTGTATTTTCAATTCCATATATAATTGATATCATGCGGTATTTGTCTTTCTCTTTCTGGTTTACTTCTCTTGCTATGATAATCTCTGAGATCCATCCATGTTGTTGCATACCCATTTAAATTTGCAATGAAGTCACCTTGCCCCAATCCAGAGGACAAGAAATGAAATTGTTTTCCCTGTCTACTTGGGGTGTTCCTCCTAGATTTTCGCTCAAGGTAATAAGACAAAAATTGCCTTTTGTTTATTTTGCATTAGGATTCAATAAACAAACATTTACTACAGGTCTTCAATACACCACTGTCCATGAAACACCACAGCAAAGCATCGGACAGGTGCACCCCACCTCTTCCCTAACCACAGAAGTAAGTCTGGGTGCAGTAAGTCTTCCCACAGTGCCCTGGGTGTCTTGTCGTCCAGGAGGCATGCGGAAGGCCCCACACTTCAGGAGGGCATGACACTAAATGCTGCCTAGAAGGGTGAAAGCAGCACGCGGGGCTGGGTCTTCCAGGGGCCTGCTTGCCCCAGACAGGCTCTCCCAGCTCTTCAGTGTTCCATCTCACCCCCATCAGTGGGGGTGCAGGGGGGTGAGACACGGTCCATACGGTTAAGGGCCACCACAGCAAAGTGGCACAGAGCCCCAGGGGCGCCAGTTGCGGTGGGCCTGCGCTGACCCTGCATAGAAGCCACAGCTGAGAGAGAAGTCCTGAAACGTTGGTGGAGAGCTTGTCCCCTGAGCAGCCCCAGCTGCCTCCTTCCCTTTGGTAGCCCTCTCTCTTCTCTGAGGCCCCCAGCCTTCCACTTCCGTGGGAAGGCAACCTCCTGGGGCCCAGTTCTGACGAGTGGTGCCTGTGAGGATGGAAGCCCTGGGTTGTTTTGCTCGTCCCTCCAGATGCAGCCCCACTGGTTTCTCTGTCCAGCGTTGGTCTCCCCTCAGTTGCTCATTCTTGCCTCCTGTCCCTGGGGTCCTCACACACACTGTGTCCTCCTCTGCTTGAGGGTTTCCCCTGACTCCCTCTCCTCACCGGCCTTCACCCTCACTAAATTGCCTCTTGTTCATCCTTCAGATCTCAGCTTAAGCATCTCTTTGTCAGAGCAGCCTTCCCTGCCCCCTGGTTCTGGCTGCTCTTTGGTCCTTGTTCCTTTTTATACAGTGTGGTTATTTGATCAATACCTATCTTCCCTACTAGGTCGTACATACATCTATGTGGGCAGGGACTGGCCTGTTTTTGCTCACTGTGTCTGACATCTATCACAAAGCCTGTGATTGCCTACAGAGTAGGCAATGCCTGATGAACACTTGGATGGATAAATGGATCAATAAATGCCTTGTATGGAGGAAGCTGTCCATACCAAGCAGATTCCCTGGCATTCACTGTGTATACTGGGCTGGCAGCAGTGGAGTCTAAGGAGCCCAGGGTGTCCGCCAGGCCCACAACAAAATTGTCAGGAAAGTAACCCAAGCTAATCCACTTCTAGAGAGGTCGCTGTGACTTGTGCCCTGTGGTTTGGATGGAAGCAACCTTATAGCTCTGGCCATGGTTGCTCAGATGAGGTCTGATGTCCCTGCCAAACTGCAAATGAGCTGGATGCGGAGAAGCCAATACTTTTCTGGGGAGGACTAGCATGCAATTCTACCCATTCGTTCATTCTGGGTGATGGCAGATATGGTAGTTTCTCTTAAGTCTAACTACCAGGAATTCTGGAAAAGGGAGAAAAGAAAAGGAGGGTTGGTCACTCTAGGACTGGCTCGGTCCGCAGGCACGCCCTGAGCTATTGTTCTAGGAGACTGCTGGACAACCCAGCCTCAGTAGCTCGGAGACCATAGTGACTTTATGGCTAAGGAAACCACATCCTTGCCACACCACATGCCACATAGCCTTGTCGTATGCCTCTTTTTATCACTGGTGACTCATGTCCATCTCTTCCTTTCAGTTTTAAGGAGTAGGGACAGATCTAGTGACCATGAGGATGAGGAGTAGTTTTCTCTGTATGTGTGCATCCTCACAGTGCAGTGAGTTGAGAAAAAATAATCTCTGCTTCCTTGTCAAGCTTGTCAGGAGTCTCTAGAGGCAGAAGAAACACTCGGCACAAAAACTTGTGTCTAGTGTCTTTTTCTCATGCTCAGGAAGCTGTGGCACGTTCGCCTGCTGCTCGAATTGTTCATGGCCTCCTAGTAGCTCCAGAACTGCTGGGGTCCTGAAGGTGACAGAGCATAGACCGTGAAGATGTGGCCTGTTTGTGAATCACTGCTGATCACCAGCAGCCCAAGTGCTGAACCTCTCAGGAGTCAATGCAGACACGGGTGCCTGGAGGTCTGGGTACCTCTTGTTACTCCAATTTGTTTGTGGTTATGTCAGTGTTGCAAAAACCAAACAAAACAAAACAAAAAACAAGTAAAGTGAGAGTGTATCCATGTCCATGAGATTGCTCATAGACCTCAAAAATGAATTCCAGCTGTGTGATGATGTGATATGTAGAGGGAGAGAAAGAAAAAAAAATTACAGTTTCAAAGTTTAGTTCAGGCAATGCTGATCAAAATAAAAGGGTGTTTTGGGTCCGCCTTATATAGGTGGATTGGAGAGGGAGCCATGTAAGCATGTCTACCCGGCTTGATTGCAGTCCATGTGAGCAGGCCCCTGTCTGGTTTTGCACTCTAAGTCATTCCCAACGTCTGGCCCAAGGCCTTGGCACATAACAAGCCCGTCACAAATGTTTGTTGAGTGAATAAATGAATGAGAAAGGAGGTTTCAGTCATGAAGTTAGAGATCAAAATAGACAACTGACTGAACGAAGAAATATGGAGGGAAGGTCAAGGAGAGAGGCGAATGTTCTTTCCCACTGTCTTTATCTCCAAATATCCTTATTTTTCATGAAAAAAATAGAGGAACACTTGGGACCATTCCCTTACCATTATAGTGCCTGGTATATAATATTAATAGAAACTCATCCAGTAATCATAAGAAAATAAGATAAATATTTTAACCCATATGATAAATAGACTTCTTTCCTGTGGTCCTGAAAACTAGAAGCATTCCCAGATGGCTTTTGCTCAGACCCCAGAGACATCAGAGCCAGGACCACATGGGAGCTCAGACATCTCATTTTTGGCAGAATGATCTGGCAGGGGGCTCCCACTACCCCATCCATGATATGTTCAATGCAGGCGAATTGGTTGACTTCTTACCTCATTTTTTAGATTGTTTGAACTCTGATTTTAGCACACAGTACGATAGCATTCTTACCAAAACAGGTTTGTGAAAGCAACACAGATGAGATCAACCCCCTTGGACTGCTTAGCACAGCTCCTCTCCATAATGGAAACATTACACGCCATGATTCGGGTGGCCAGAGTTGACTTAGAGGAGCTTAACTGATTTGATTCATCAGTTCAAATCACCTTTAATGTGGCACATTAGTAATGCCACCATATTGTAAATGATACATCCACAGAGGCATTAGTCACTATACAAATAGAATTAATAGGTTTCACTACACTTCAAGATAAACATGTTGGAACAGTAACTCCATTCACTTCGGACCTTTTGAGCTTGTTCAGGGCCCTTACCTGACTGTTAGAATAAACACAGAGCTTTATGGCCTACTTGCTCTGTGTGACTTCACCATCACCAAGTGACACACATCCAGTTTAGAAATTACAACTGTGTCTGTCCACACATTTATTTATTCATTTATGTGTTTGCTAATTCATTCATCATTCATTCATTCTTTTAGTTAGTCACTGAGATTGTTTTCCAGCTCGGTTCAGAAAGTATTGTGATTCCTTGACTATTATAAGATTCACAAAAACCATTTTGTCGGGGTGAGTCAAGGGAGCAGGCAGTGTGCATAATGGTTAGAGCAGGAGTTTGGGTGTTGGACGCACCTGGATTTGAATTCTAGTTTCACTGTGAACAGTCTGTATGAACTCAGACATTGACTTCACTTCTCTGAGACTCCATTTCTTTATTGTAAAGTGGCTGTGAAATCTCTCACCTCCCACCTTCTCTACATTGCCTATCTCTTCCTTCCTATGCGACTCTCACTGGGCCAAGAATCATATAAAAATTTGTGAGGACCAAGCAGACCTCCTGAAGGAGGCATTTAACTTGGCCTGGGGAGGAAAGACAGGACCTGTGGGCAGGACCATTCCCTACAGAGGTTACTGTGAAAGCAGAGTTAAGTTGATGGGAATGTTACGGCGAGCTGGGAGTAGTGGGTCAGCTGACACCAGCTTAGTGATGGGAAAGGTGGTGGTACAGGGGCGTGGAGGGCGGAGTTAGAAGGGCCAGGGTTGTGGAAAGCAGAGAGTGCAAGATATTCAAGAGATTACAAAACTTGAGGAGTAGGAAATGGGGCCTAGGTACAAAATATTTAAACCAAATTCTATTATACTTTTCAGTGATCCACAAAGCATTTTGCAAACATCAGTGCTTAAAACACACTCTCCAAGGTGGAGTCAGAAACATATCTGGGAGTTGCAACCCCAAGCGGGCTGTAGAAATATGTCTATTCACAATGACTAATTCCTTAATGGCTTGTGCCTTAGTTTCTTCATTTAGAAAAAGGAATTTGATGATATTAGTAATAGGAATTACATTGTCAGTTTTCTATGACATTTAGTAAAATATAGAAAGCATATTGCCCTGTACTTAGTATAAAGTCTGTGTTTGATCAATATTAGCTATTCTTATTGGGCTTCCCTGGTGGTTCAGTGGTAAAGAATTAGCCTGCCAGTGCAGGAGACGCAGGTTTGATCCCTGGGTCAGGAAGATCCCCTGGAGAAGTAAATGGCAACCCATTCAAATATTCTTGCCTGGAAAATCCTACGGACAGAGGAGCCTGGTGGGCTATAGTCCATGGGGTTGCAAAAGAGTCAGATATGACTTAGTGACTAAATAGCAACAACATTATTATTATTATTGCATGAAGTGATGTCTGGAAAGATGTTCCATCAACTTATTGACCATGGCTATTTCTACATGTGTGATTTCAAGTAACTTTTACTCTTTAATTCCTTTTCTGTATAATCTGAAATTTTCTAGTAAACATGCAATATTTTTTAAAAATATAAAGCTCTTTTTCAAAAAAATTCATAGGAAATATTTCAGGATATGTACTCTAGAGGGATGCAACTCTGCCTGTAACAACTTTTCAAATGATCAAACTGCATAGTTTAACCCTTAGCACTAAAAACTCCATTTCAGAAAAGGGTCTTTGTTTTTCATTTTCACACATGAATGGTCTACAACATGCGTGAGCTTTCTTTTTTTAATGAAGCAAGAGATCCTCAAAGGTATGAAAATTCCCTTTCATTGTAGATGCTTGGTCTTATAGCTTTGAAATGACAAGTTTTATTTTCTGGCTTCCGATTGTCCATCAAATGTTCAAGGAAATTGAAGACAGAAGACCAACAAACATTCCCCCTGGAGACTGAGCTTCACCAGGACAGAGAAAATACCACTCCACCTTTGTATTCTGAGTTCTTGGCCCAGTGCTGGAGGCACAGTAGGTACTAGAATGAATAAGTGAATGAATGAATCCTAAATCCAAGGGCTGAGTTTTTGCTTGGGAAGTGGGGGAGTGACACCTGTTACATATTAAAATTTGATTAGGAAATTTAAAAAAATTAAGTGCAAGCAAAATGATTTTACTAGGATAGAACATAAAGCTGATCTTGAAGCAGGAAATCCAGTGACTGTTTACTGAGGGTTTAGGGCACTCCAGGCCTGATGTACGTGTTGAGGATTCAGTTGTGAAAAGGAGCTTAATTCCAGTGGAGAACAAAAACTTTGATCAAGTCATGACATGTGAGAAGAGAGACCTGTGAGGGAAAGAGTTGGATGCTCTGGAAGTATATGTACACCGGGATGGAGGGGCAGGTGGAGTGGAGTGGCAGAGAAAGTTTTTGTAAGGAAGGGACCTTCAAGCTGAGAGTCAGGTTGGTGAGAAGGAGTGAGACAGATGAAGAGTGGTAGGCAGGGCATTTCAGAAGTTACCAAGGTGGAAGGTGAGCACAAGTAGAAGACGGCACAGCCATAAAGCTCTAAGTTGGAGAGTAGCTTGTGGCATGTGAAGAACAGAAAGAAGTTTCTCTGTGGGCAAGGTTCGTGTGAGAGTATTGGTGATGGCAGGGACCTTATCACTTGGGGAGGGGCCATGGTAGAGGGTCTGGAGTTTATCCTAAAAGCAATGGGATGGCCTTGAAGAGCTTTACATCGAGAGTTACCATAACCTCAACATTTACATTTTCAGCATGTAGTATCTGTTGGGTGATCAAGGGACTGGAGCAAGGCTGAGTAGAAGCAGCCAATAGTCCAGGTGAGTAGTGATGGTGACCTGGACTGGGATTAAACCTGACTATCAGTGGCTGGAAGATGTGGAGAGAAGTGGATAGATTTAAAGTATGGTTTGAAGGTAGAACTGATGAGTCTTGATGCTAGATTGTGGAAGGATGACTTGATTTAATCCCAACTACTCCATCCAAACAGGGGGCTTCCTTGGTAGCTCAGCACTAAAGAATCCATCTGCCAATGCAGGAAGACACGAGTTTTATCCCCGGGTTGGAAGATCCCCTGGAAAGGGAAATGGCAACCCACTCCAATATTCTTGCCAGGGAAATCCCATGGACAGAGGAACCTGGTGGGCTGCAGTCCATGAGGTTGCAAAAGAGTCAGGCAAGACTCAGTGATTAAACAATAAAAACAACATGTGCCAGGCACTGTCCTAAAAGCTTAACAAGTATCTATTCATTTAATCCAAATAATAATAACTCTATAAGTTGATATTACTGTTATCTGCATTTTACAGATGCTGAGACTGAGGTACAGACTGGCTAAGAAACTTGTGCAAGGTCACACTCATAGTAAGCAAGACAGTCTATGTTCAAACCAGGAACATAGGGTTAGCTTCAGAGTTGTCACCACTGTGATTTTGTCCAGTTAAAGAGCATTTGGGAGAAGGAGAAGTTTCTGTCTCCTTCCCCTCTCCCCAGTAGCATAACACTTCCAGATTTTCACCTGCCGCTCTGGATTTGTGGCCCAGTGCACAAGTGGTTTGGCTCATCTGAGACTATGTGTCTGAGGATGAAAACTGAGACTGTAGAACCGGGGAGGTCAGTTGCGTTAACTCAGAGGGTGTTTGCCGTCAAGAGGAACAGATGCTGTTTAAGTCAGGAAGAAATGAGCGTTCACTCCAAGCCTCACTTTAGAAAGCCTCTTTGTTTTATGACTCTGGGTGCAGGCAACCCTTTTAATTTTGTGTTTTGGATTCCAGCCATAGGAGGCCTTCTTTAATGTAGCAGATGGCTGGAGACAGGCAAGCCTGGTTTCTACTCTCTGCATGAAGCAGCCTTCCCTAGAGAGGAATCTCCCAATTATCTTGCTCTGAAAAAAGAGAAGAAAAGATAACTTAAAATGGACACATTAAATTTACACCACACATAAAATAACCACTGCTTTAGGCATCTGCAGACATTTGGAGATCAGGAAACCTTTTGAGAATCTGATGAAAGCTACAGACCTTTGCTGCAGAAAATTTGTATATAGTTACCTACACAGAAACATGCATATTCATTCCATGGGGCTCATGGAGTCTCTGATATCCATTCCTGAAGCTTAAAAGTCCCTGGCAGCAAGATTCCTGTGCTTCCAGCAGAGGCAGCTATTACTCTTTTACCTTCCTTTTCCTTTTTTCAATACATTTTGTATTGATTCTCAATTTTATGTTGTGATAATAAAGGGTCTGTGGAATATTAAGGGCTCATTTCACACAAGAACACTCAAATTTTACTGGAAAAAAATCCTTTCAAATATTGGGTAAAGTCACTTTAGTGTATTCTCTGGTGGGCACGGAACCTTGGCTTGCTCTGTTAAACACTAATGTGCAGTTTCTTTTGAAAATCGTAACATGATTTTTTTTCTCTGTGGGATCTTGGGGCATGTCTTTGTACCACATTTCTTTAGAACTTCACTTTTCGCAGTACTTTTCTCAGTTTAGCTCTGCCTTCTGCATTGCTTCCAATATTAAGGATGGAGAGTATGGCTAATTTGTCCATTGACAAGCATACGATTTTCAGAACTTGGAAAGACAGGTTTATTGTTTCCCAGACACTGTTGAGAGGGGTCACACAAACTTAGACATTTCTTTCTTTGATGTCCACTTGCTATGGCTGTGTGAGGAAGTGAGATGTCTCTGAGGTGGCTACCAGATCCCTTTATGGATTTCTGTGATGTCATTCATTGATTCTCTCTACACTGGGCAACTCTTTGGAACATCACCACATTCTTCCAGTTCTACTGTAGGTCCACTGGTCATTTAGGGAGAATTTTCTGAGCTATAGCAAAGGGTCAAATTGAGATATATATTAAATATATTGAAACCAAACCCAATTTGCCTCAATTACCGTATATTTAAAAATAAAATTTTAAAAATATGGAAAGACTAAGTTAAGCATTCCAGTTCTTCTTGTTCCATATATGCTCTCACATTTCCTAAAAATTACCTCCTTATAAAATTCAGGGTGTGAGTATGTCACTGACCAAATATTTAAGCTGGTTCTTTATATCAAATGAATAATGAACACAGTTATTGGAAAAGTTCAAAGAAAGGGCTCATTTTCTCCCTAAGCATCAACAGAGCTAGAAGGAAACCAGGGCTTAAGTCAGGGTTGTAAACGTCAGCATGATTGGTCTTTTGGTAGATAACTCTCTCTTGCTCGCTTGCTTTCCTTCTGGCTGCCCGTCTTCGTTGCTATGTGTGTCTCTTTCTCTGATTGCGGTGGACTGCGGCTGCCCCTTGCTGCAGCGCTCGGGCTGCCCTCGGGTGGCCTCTCACCGGAGCACGAGCTTCAGTAGTTGCGGCCCGTGGCTCAGTAGCTGGAGCCTGCGGGCTCCGGCGCTCCGGCTCTGTCGCTGTGTCCCATGGGCTTAGCTGCTCTGTGGCATGGTGGGGGGGGAGGGGTCTTAGTTTTGGGACCAGGGATTGAACCTGTGCCCCCTGCATTGGCAGGTGGATTTTAACCGCTGGACCATCAGGGAAGTCCTGGGCCAGATAAGTTTTGGTGGAAGAAAACTGTCCTGCGTAGCATGGAATGTTTCGATCCCCAGCCACTACAGAGTAGATGTCACCAGCACCACCTTCCTAGATGTGACAACCAAGATTATATTTTGAAATATTGTCGAATGTTCCCTTGGGGACTTTGGCACCCCTGCCTGAGAAGCACTGGTGTGAGTATTCCAGTATTAAGCTTCTCTATAAGTAACACAAAATTGAACTTTGAAGCTGCTTCAGTTTGACCTTTCTGGGCAGGTGAACGCTAAACTGAAAAGGCAGTTTGTCTCTTTTGAGGCCCCACCAACTATTCTATCTGTTTGGGTTGTCCTGTTCTACATTTGCTTTCAGTCCCTGTCCCCAAAACAGGGACTTCCTATGGCTCTGACAGGCCTGTTCATTTGCCATCTGATAGTCTTTTTTGACTTAGAGAAGGCAATGGCTCCCCACTCTAGTACTCTTGTCTGGAAAATCCCATGGGTGGAGGAGCCTGGTGGGCTGCAGTCCATGGGGCCGCTAAGAGTCAAACATGACTGAGCGACTTCACTTTCACTTTTCACTTTCATGCACTGGAGAAGGAAATGGCAGCCCACTCCAGTGTTCTTGCCTGGAGAACCCCAGGGACGGGGGAGCCTGGTGGGCTGCCATCTATGGGGTTGCACAGAGTCGGACATGACTAAAGTAACTTAGCAGCAGCAGCAGTCTTTTTGACTATATAGATCTTTATTGATCTGATTTATTTATACCCTTTGAATGCTGGGGATTGTCTTGTCCTTTGGGAGGAGTTTTTCTTCCTGTATTCTATGTTATCATCTCTTTCTATTTAAGACCTAAGCTGAGCCTACACAGCAATTTGGAGAAGTTTGAGTCTCTGGTTGATTGGATCAGTATTTGGACACACAGATCAGGAAGCAAAACTGTTGGCTTTGAGATTAACCTGAGATTGTGAAAGGAATCCTGTCATCACAAATTGTTCTTTACATATGTGCAGTGACTACAAGACAGCAAACAGTTTGTTTTGGGAAGGATTTTACCGCCTGTTTGAAGGGAAGAGTGGCTGAAGTGTACAAAATATTTAAACCACATTTTTATGTCTTATGATGTTCAACAAACCTCTCTGCAAACATCAGTTCTGGGGAAATTTTAAAAAAAAGAAAAAAAGGATCCTCCAAGGCAGGGTTATGGGCACTTTTGGGAGTTGTAAAGCCATGCAAGCTCCAGAAATATGTGCTTTCCAAGGGCTGGAAACTTCTGAATTAACAGCAGATAATCAGTGAGTGTGACAAAGAGTTAAAGTACACAGACTTTACTTTCACAAACTTTATGATGTAGTAAAGAGTTTTAAGACATAGACCTGAGATTGCAAACTGATGGCGAGCAGGCTAAATCAGGACCACAGATTTGTTTTACTTGGCTTGTACAGGGTTGGCCTCCTGAATGTCTAAGAAAGAAAAAAGAAAGAATAAAAAAAGTTGCTACATACATAAAAATGAGATTTTGTATTAAAGTCCAGATTTCCAGCTGTTTTTGA
>SJYQ01000551.1:671637-793844 GCA_006410935.1 Redunca redunca
AGCGACTTCACTTTCATGCATTGGAGAAGAAATGGCAACCCACTCCAGTGGGCCTGGAGAGTCCCAGGGATGGGGGAACCTGGTGGGCTGCCGTCTATGGGGTCACACAGAGTCGGACACGACTGAAGTGACTTAGCAGCAGCAGCAGTATAGGCCAAGTACTTTACATACATTATCTCATTTAATCAGCACAGTAACCCTGTAAGATTATTACTCTTCCCATGTTACAGATGATAAAACTCTGCTGGTGAGTGATGGTGTTAGGATTAGAAACCTAGGCAGCCTCCTTCAGGATGCAAGCTCTTAATCAAAATCTTACCGCCTCCTACCTATAGTCACCTTGTCTCACATGAGATTCAATGCCATTAATAAAAGATTACTTGACACAAGTATTAATACTGCACCGCTTTAAAGAACACCCAGGGAATTAAAAGAAAAAAACACATTTTTTTTTTAGGCAATAGGGGAGGATGTGATGGGAAAAGAGAGAGGATTCCATGATGTAGCTTCAGAAACATATTGTCCTCCTCAAATAAAACCAGGTGACGACACCTCAGTACGTGCCATCTGACAGAGAGTGTGTTATGGAATGGACTGTGTCTGGCCAAATTCACAGGCTAAAGTCCTAGCCTCAAGTACCTCTGAATGTAACAGTATGTGGAGAGAGGTCATTTAAAAAGGTGATTAACATCAAATGAGGTCATAGGGTAGGTCTTAATCCAGCAGGACTGATGCCTTTACAAAAAGAGAGCAGGACACAGATTTGCATGTAAGATAAGCTGTATCTCACACTGAAATCCTCAGAAACCTGGGGTACCAAAAATGGGTATTTCAGGAGTTCATGTGCTGCTAAGTAAATTTATACTAAATTTATGGTTTTCAAGTAAAAAAAAAAAGTCAAATATAGACAATTTTATTTGTTCATCCTCTAACTGTACACATTTGCAGAAAACACCTTGAAACCAACAAGTCCTACTAACCCTACTTTACAAATGATATACCTGAGACCCACTCAGATACACTGATTCATCAAAAGCCCGAAAATGTGTTAAAGGAAGAACTGGATGCCAAATCAGAAATTACATTTCTTTTTGTGAACACAAGTAGGCAGTATCTATTTAAAAATACATACTAAATAGTAACCATGCTCTTTCACATAACAATTTCACCCCTAGGAATTAATCTACCAGAAATATCTGAACAGGTGTGCAGAAATAGATAAACATGAAGACCCACAGTGCTAGCCCCATACGTGATGTGAAAATTTAGAAATAATCCAAGGGCCACCTCACAGGGAATTGATTGAATGAATAATGATTTGTCCATCTACATGCAAATCTATGTACTGAAGTTAAAAAGAAAGAGGTCAACCTCTCTTCTCATATTAAAAGATGCCCAAATCATATTAAAAGCAAGAAAAGATACCTAGAAAAATAAAAACACAACTCATAAAATGTTTATTAATATCCGTGCACTGAGGGGTATAAAGCAGTCAACACTCAGTAGGTACTTTTTTCCCTCCCCACGTCCTCCATCTTACACATCCCTTGGATTATTGCAAATGAACCCAAGGAGCTGGTGCAGCTCTACTGCCTAACAGCTGGGTGATCTCACGCAAGAAGCTTCAATTCCCCCACCAGTAGGTTGAAAGAAATTATAGCACTTCCTTCGAAGTTGTTGACAGGATTCCATGAGACTATGTACATAATGTGCTTAGAACAATGTGTGGTAGATAGTAAGTGCTTAATAGATAGGCACCGTTATGGTAATGAAGATGTTATTCATCTCTGGAACCTGAAAAAACAAGGTTTCCTTAATTTGTGTTGTATTTACTTTTTTAAAATTTTCTTTAAAAAATTATCTTGTAAGAAAATAGAATAAATCATTCTGCTTATTTTCCTTACCGAAATTAAATAAAAAGGCAGTGCTTTTTAAACCAGTGCTTACCCCAATAAACTCTAGCAATATTATGCATCCTGATATTTAATGAATCCTCTAAAGACAATTTCGTTGTTTCATTACTGAAGTGATAAACTGCTTTTCTGAGAAGTTAATATTAACAGAGTCATTCCTAGGTAGATATATTATCAGGTATAACCCAAGGTACCTCCATGAAATATGCAGTAGACCCAGCCCTCTTCTATTGAAGGATCAGTTTGGGTCTTTTCTACTCACTTAGGTTAACGGGGTGGTTATGGCAAATGTCTTTCAAATGCACAGAAAGAACCTTTTATGCAACCATGCTGTTGCTGCTGCTAAGTCGCTTCAGTCATGTCCCACTCTGTGCGACCCCATAGATGGCAGCCTACCAGGCTCGCTGGTCCCTGGGATTCTCCAGGCAAGAGTACTAGAGTGGATTGCCACTTCCTTCTCCAATGCATGAAAGTGAAAGGGAAGTCTCTCAGTCGTGTTCGATTCTTCGAGACCCCATGGACTGCAGCCTACCAGGCTCCTCCGTCCATGGGATTTTCCAGGCAAGAGTACTGGAGTGGGGTGCCATTGCCTTCTCATGTAACCATACTCTGACTTAAAACAGGACTTTCTATTTGAGGTCCCTCCCAGGGCATTCTAAGTATTAACTAAACCAGCCAGGCTTATTTCCACAGATCTTAAGCCTGAAAGATTTGTGCAGCTCTATAAACAGAATAGAATTAAAATACAGTTCACCCACAGTTCTGATTCTGATCCAGTATTTCTTTGGTCCATGTATGCTCTGTGGAACCAAGTACAATCTAGACTCCAAAGAACCAGTGAGCTTGGGAAAGCTATCAAAGCGTGGCAAATTACTGTCACAGAAACTCCCAGAATTAAAGGATCTTTTTGAGCTTTTTGTGGTAGCTGAGATCCAGACAGGTTATGTGTTTTGTCCCAGGTTTCGCAGCTGGTACATGTGGGGCTGGAACTCAGGTAGCGTGCTTCCCAACAGCAATGCTCTTTCCCCTGCTGGAGAATTACTGTTCTTCTGTTTTGCTTCTTGGCAAACTGAGCCAAGTTAAAGCAGCTCATTCAAGGTCAGAGGGGCAGTCAAGTAGAACTTGTGATGCCGACCAGCAGATTATACAATCCTAGAGGGCGGGTCCTCTGCCCCTCACCTACCCCCTCGGGCCCTGTGTAAATGTTTTGGTTGACACAACACACAAGAGTTTAGAGGAAGTGTCTCTTCTAGGTTTGCACTACGTGTTTAACTTCAGGTTCTGGCACACGCGCGTCAGTTATTATCGGAGCAGGCACGCCCCCCAGTGCCCCGATCCAGCCGGCCGCCAAGGTTGGGGGCGGGGGCCGGATAGCCACCACTCAACCAAGTGGTCTTGCAGCCCTAGAAACTCGCCCATTAGCAACTCCTCAGCGATGTTTTTCTGGTTTTGCCAATTGAGAGACAGTAAATTGCTGTTAGATTGAGCCGGAAGGAGAATGGTTGGGCACGCCAGTCTTGAGGGTACAGAGGCGCCTGCTGAACGTTGACTACCTCTAGCCAAGCTGTTATAAAGGCTAATGCAAGCCTCGCCTCCCACAACACTCCAGGGACGTGTCCACTTGATCCCGGTAACTACGTGCACTTTCAGATGACACTCCGACGCCCGCCAGGACCGCCCCCCCCCACCACCCCAAGTTCCGGGAGGCAGCTTCTGCCTTGGTCCAACGCCTCTCCTGCACCGTGGACCCTTCTCACCCTCACTTTCCTACAGCCCACAGTGTGAGCCCCTTCTCTGGAGCTACATTCCCTCTCCCCCACCGCAGGCTGGTAGTATAAACCTCACAGCAGGTCAAGGTGCCCAGCGAGCGCGGACCCGGGAGCTGGGCGCGCGCATGTGTGCGCGCGCGCACGCGGTGGGGAGTGGGTCCCCCGAATCCCGGAGGGCGTGCTCCACCCAAGCCGAGGGCTGGGGCGGCGGGCGCTAGCTTTTCGGGAGGGATAGCAGCTACGTAGCCGCTGGAAGCACTCAGAGGAAGGCCAGGACACCGCGCTCGCCCAGAGACGGCGTGGGAAACTCGGGGCGCAACAGGAGTCAGTGCCACCGGCCCGACGGCGCTGCAGGTCGGCTCTTGCCCAGGGAAAGCGCCACACAGACGCAGACGCACTGCTGGTGGGTGATTGGTATCATTTGAAATTATAAATCGGACGGTTACAGCAGACAGTCGAGGTGCGCCCCTCCGGGGAAGGAAGAAGGAAGTTGGACACCAGTACACAGAGGGGCTGGAGAGGGGAGAAGCCCCTCCGGAGCTGCAGGGTGCCTGAAAGTGGAGCAGGGACAGCTCTGGGCTCGGGGGCGGTGGAGAGGGCGGCTCGCCGGACGTGCAGATCCAGCGCTCGGGGCTCACCTGGCCGGCGTTCGGAGGGTCCATGCCGGAGGCTGGCAGCTGCCGGGCGCTCGAGCGGTGCCCGTGGCCCGCACCGCAGCCCCGCACAGAGGGCACAGAGCGGCCGCACCCCGCACTCGGGCCTCCTGCCCCGCGCCAAGGGGCCGGTCGTTCCGAGGGACTCTGGCCGCGAGCCTGAGCCTCTTTGCCTTCACTCTCCAGGCACGCCTGGAGCCGGCGAGTGCCTGGGTCCTAGCGCCCCTCCCGGGGTGTGAAGCCCGACTCGGAGCCTGCTCCGCGCCCCTCTAGCTATTCCCCCCACTCCACTCGAGGGGGGTTAGGGCTAAGGGCCAGCGCTGCCCAACCTGGCGCTTCTCAGGACTGGGAATCTGGACAGGGAGCTTCTTTCTCACCACGCCCACCCTTCCCATTTTCATCTCCGTGTGCTTCTGCTGCTAAGTCACTTCAGTCGTGTCCGACTCTGTGTGACCCCATAGACGGCATCCCACCAGGCTCCCCCGTCCCTGAGATTCTCCAGGCAAGAACACTGGAGTGGGTTGCCATTTCCTTCTCCATGTGCTTCCGCTCCCCAAGAAAACAGAAGGATCAGATTTGCCTCCTTCCTCACTCAAATCCGTGTACACTATCATTTTAAAGAGATTGTCACAGACAGCAGTCCTGACAGATCACAGATAGTTCTTCCTCAAACTGAAAGGAAGACTTCTGTATTCAAATGAATTTGTAAAGGACACTCCACTGTGTGTCTATTGCGGAGCTGGGGGTGGGTGATGGGGTATTGTCCTTCAGCCTTAACTGTGGGGACAGTTTACCAACGTGAGTCAAACGTGGATCAAGACAAAGGTCCTGGCCCCCTTCCTGCCTCCTCCCAGTCTGTTTAGGGAGCTGGAATCAAAGGCCTACATAGATATGGTGAAGCTTTCAGAGACTTTGGAAAAGTAAAGAATCGAGCCCAGTTAAATGCTTCAGCTGTAAATTAGCCTGGCCTCCAGCTCCTGGTTCTTATCACACCTGCCCCATACCTGGCTTCTCTGGTGCAGGGATGTCTAACAAAGACCTAGGGAGCATTTACAAAGGCCTCTCCTTTCTCAACTGCCCACAGGGCTGAGTCAGTCCAGTTAAAACCAAGATCAACAACAGTGATCTTTTCCTGCTGACTTTCTCATCCAGACAGGCTGATGAAATTTCTAATGGCAGGAAAGGAAAACAAGTCATCTTCAGAAGTAAAACCTATTTCACAGGACATGGAGAGAGACAAAAAGAAGTATTATTACGTGGGCATTAGCCATTATCCATAAAGGCCAACCATGAGCCATGAGAGCAGTATGAATATAGCCTTTCATGTCTTTTTTTAAAGAGCTCCAAACCTTTTCCCTCAAGAGCACTGCTCTCTGTATGGACCGACTCTAAGATGATCTCCAGTCATCCCCACTTCCTAACATTCATGCCTTTGAGGACTCCCTACCCCTTGAATGTCAGGGAACTTGTAACTTGCCTCTTATCCATTAAGTATGGCAAGGGTGATGGGATGGCTTTTCAATGACTATGGTACTGTCTTGATAGGAGATGCTCTCTTTTGCTGGTTTTGATAAAACAATAGCCATGTTGGGGAGGCCCATGTGGCAAAGAACCTAAGGGGCCTCTGGCCTAGAGCCAGTAAGAAACTGAGGCCCTTTGTCCAACAAACTGCAAAGAACTAAGTCCTGCCAACAACCAGGAAAGCCCAAAAGTGAACCCTCCCCTCCCCGAGCCTTGAGATGAGACTGTATCCTCAGCTAGCACAGAGGACCTGTAAAACCATGCTTACCTTCTGACCCACAGACACTGTGAGATAATATATGTGTGGGTTTAAGCCACTAAATTTGTGGTGGTGTGTTATGTACAACGGCAAAACTAATACACTGCCTCCATCCACAGATGGAAATGTGAGGCAAAGGAGATTAGGTAAAAGAGTTGAGCTCACTGAAATCAGCAGCATAATCCATCATCATTTCACTATCAGAGCCTGAATAGACAAGGAAGGCTTTCCCAGTGGTAAAGAATCTGCCTGGCAACGCAGGAGACGCAGGCAGGAGACGTGGGTTTGATCTCCAGGTTGGGAAGATCCCCTGGAGGAGGAAATGACAACCCACTCCAGACCTTGCCTGGAAAATCCCATGGAGAGAGGAGCTTGGCAGGCTACAGTCTGTGGGGTCGCAAAGGAGACAGACACAGCTTAGCGACTGAGAACACAGGGGAAAGCGCAACAGCTAAGGCATCTGAAGGTGAAAGGGCAAGTTCAGGTTGAGACTTGGAGAGGGGTACACCCAGCAGGTAAAAGGACAGTCTGAAGAACTCAGGGTAGGTCAACCCAAGCAAAAAGAACAAATAAATATCTTCAGAAAGGAAAGTAAGAGGAAAACAGGAAAAACACTCACAACTAGAAGATGCGGAAAGGTAAAGGCACCAGATCCTCTGGCTCTCTTTTCTCGTTGTCTATTAAAAACACAAAAACAAACAAAAAAAATCCATCATTCACTCCTGGAAGTGTGGGGGATTTTCCAGAATAGCTGCTCGAGAAGTACTAAGAGGCCAGTAGTGCATGGTACGGGCCTGTGCCGACCAGCAGGTCATCTGTTGTTCCCAAGATACCGTATAAAAACAGATGGTGTCTCAAAACGATCAGCCAGCATTGAGGGTCCGCACGTATTCGTGAGCTTTTCGGTATCTTTAGACACCTAGTGTTAAAAGTTTTCTATCCCATCCCAGCTAAAATACAGCCAAATTGAGGCTAACACTTAACCCCGTTATATACCTTGAAGGGTATTAGGGAGTGACGTGTGATTTTTAAAGAGAGAGGGAGAAAAAGGAAAGAAAGAAGGAAAGGAGGGAGAAGAGGGGCAGGGAACTAAAGCAAAGGGGAGGAAAGGAAGCAGGGAAAGAAGGGAAGAGAACCCCGAAGCGCAGAGTTCCCAGGCTAGCGGAGGAGCCGCTGAGAGACCTATCACAGCCTAAGAAGGCGCTGTTCTCACACTTCGCCTTGCCTGCTGGACATCTCCGCGAGAGTCCCGCCCATATTCCACAAGAAGAATGTTTCTGAACCGGGAAGCCTCCATCTCCCCACCGAATCTGAGTCCCAGTGGTTAATGCCAGTAACGCCTCTCCCAATTCAAACCGGAGCCATGTGGCTTCCCTCCCTCTCTGTGCCAACCAGCCACCTGTGGGGTCGTGGCCTGTGCCCCCTCCGGCGCCCCTACTGGCAGGAGTGATACGCTGCCTGCCTCTCCTGAGCTAGGTGAGTAGCGAGAGCCAACACGGGATGATTTAACTCACAGCGGTCAGAGTCCAGCCTACCCACTGCTCATGCCCATGATGTCTCCTCCACCCAGATTTTACACAGCTTGTCATTTCCTCTAAGTGGTTTTTTTCTGTTTTTCTTTTCTCTAATTGGTCCAGCATTGCTCTACCCTAAAGTTGAAAACTGTAAATATTTCTACCTGTGGCAACTCTTTGTGCCTTTAAAGCCTTCATAAGACTATGGATCTGACACTCCCTTCTACTCTGAAGAGCAACTTAACACAATGCTTACTTAGGAAGAATATCCACTTATGGGGTGAAAGGAAATGGGCAGCAAATCCAATGGCACCCATTCCACAGCTTTGCCCATGGCTTGATGAGTCTGGCTGTTTCGAATATGGGAGAGAGCACAACGGCTTCTGGTTGGTTGTTGACTGTTGGCTTTTGGTGGCCCCCGACTTGTGATGGAATCTGTTTCAGCTCTATAACCCAACAGGCAGAAAAATACACTGGGAGAGTAAAAAGCTGTTTTCCTATAGGGAATAAATGGAAGTCTGACCACGCATGAGTGGAAAAGCAGCAGTTATATATTAATAACAAGACTTTGATTCCACTGATACGGTCAAAACAAACGAGACACATCTTTTTGGCTTCTCTGAACATATCACTGGTCATTCTTTGAAGACTGAAGATGTTGATGGTGCTGACAAGCTGGTATTTATATGATTGCTAAAGTATAAAAGACCAGTACTTTCAAGTGCTGCCTGCATTTGACAGTTTCTGGAGAAACTAAGTCCATGGTTTACCTTCTCTGGCAATATATGCGTTAAGCTCCTGTTGTGATTCTTCCAGCCAGCTGGTATACCATTATTCCATTACTACCACCCCTATCCTGAACCAAAGCAATACACAGACAGTAACACAACTGACCTTCTGACAACAGAGAAATAGACTCTGAGAGGTCACTGGGTATCACCTGTGGCCTCCCTTACTCTAAATATGTGAGTAGATTCAGTCTTCCCTAATCATATGGAAATCTCAGCCTGAATCTAGCAAAGCTCCCCTAAGAAAACACAACCCATCTCCAACATAATTGCAGACCAGACCTTCTGCAACCCGGATCCCTGTTGTCAGAAGGGCTCAAGTCAGAGACAGAGAGGAGTAGAAAGTTTTGAGCAAACCTGTATTGTCACATGGATAGGCATTAGCTCTATGGCTTAGAGTTATAGATTTGCAAAGATTAAACATGAAACTCGAAAGTGGAGCATTATCAGGAAAATCTCCCTCATCATAATTTATCAGCAGGAGGCCATAAGCATGAAGTTGCAGTTGAATCAGAAGAGAAGCCACTGTGCCAAGTGGCTGCCACATATTCCTTTAAGTGTATCTGAGACCAAGACCCTCCCCTCCAATCGTCACTGATTCTTACACCCAGCACTGATGCTTTCAAACTGTGGTGCTAGAGAAGACTCTTGAGAGTTCCTTGGACTGCAAGGAGATCAAACAAATCAATCCTAAAGGAAATCAATCCTGGACATTTATTGGAAGGACTGATGCTGAATCTGAAACTCCAATACTTTGGCCACCTGATGCAAAGAGGCAACTCATCGGAAAAGACGCTGATGCTGGGAAAGATTGAGAGCAGGAGGAAAAGGAGGAAAAGGATTGAGAGCAGGGGGCAACAGAGGATGCAATGCTTAGATGGCATCATTGACTCAATGGACATGAGTTTGAACAAACTCCAGGAGACAGTGAAGGACAAGGAAGGCTGGCGGGCTGCAGTCCACGGGGTTGAAAAGAGTCGGACACGACTGAGCGACTGAACAGCAATGGATGTATAAAACAGATTGAAAACAAGGTGAATCCATACTGCTTATGTCCTAGTGGAGGAAGAGACAATTACCATGAAAAAATAAAAGAAAGAGATCATTTTAACATGAGCTGATCATAATAAAACAAATTATTGCAATAGAAAGAGATGGATAAAGGTGACTCTGGGAGGTCAGAGATGGCTTCCATGGGAAGGGATGTTTGAACTGACACATAGATTACCTCAAGGAGCTGGGAAAGCAAAGATCTGAGGGAAGAGGATCCCAGGGAGGAGAAGAGCACGTGTAGAATTCTGAAGGCCTCACAAGCTTGGTAAGTTCCAGGAAGGGACAGGAGGCCATTGTGGGTACAGCCAGGTGCAACAAGAAGCCTGGTGACGGTGTTAAGCAGAGAAGAAACATGATACAATTTGCTTATTTAAAAGATCCTCTGGCCACTGTGTAGAGAATCCATTCTAGGCATTCACAGGGCAGCAGGAGGCTGCTGGAGCAATCCAAGTGAGAGGTGGTGATGATGGAGGAGAAAGCAGCAGAGGCTGTAGAGACAGCCAGGTTGGGGCTGTAGGGTCTTGAGGGTGAGGCCGACAGGACTCGAGACGGAGTGCCCAGGGGGAGTGGAGTGAGGAGAGAGAAGAGGCAATGACACCCCCTAGGCTTGGGGCCTGAGCAGTCAGGTGGACAGTGGACCCATTCACTCAGATGGGGAAGGGCGAGGCAGGAGCAGGAAAAGAATGGGTGGGAAGTCAACAGCTCCGGTTTGACCCTGTTCAGCTCTAGTCTCCACAAGAGATCCAAGTGAAGATGTGAAGCAAGCCGCTGGATCTCTGAGTCTGGAGCTCAGGAGAAAGGTCAGGGCTGGACTCACACCTTTGAGAGTCATCTGTGTGCAGCTGCTACTGTTAGCCCTGGGGCCAATCATCAGAAAGGGCGCAGAACCACAGGCCACGTCTGCCAACTCACTGAGGTTCCACAGAAGGTGCCAGCAAAGGGGCTGGGCTGGCACCCATGAAAAGAGAAGGAAACTATTTTAACCAACTTGTCCATGATATGAAGAGCTTTATGGAGCACTTCTGAAAGATTTTACACAAGGACTAGACATACAGATCGGTCCATTATAAAGATAAATTTGGGGGTGAAGGCAAGCACAGGTTGCAGAAGGCTAACAGAGCCAGAGAAACAACTAAGAATAATCCAGAAGAGCGGAGGAGAGCCTGAAGGAGAACACTGGCATCAGGAATGGAGAGGAGGGGGAGAATAAGAAAGAAACCCAAGGACACAATAGGACTTGGAAGCCAATGGGCTCTGAGTGGGCAGCTCTTGGATGCTGGTATGAACCACTAAGACAGGCACTGGTTGGGCAAAAGAAGGAACTCTGGTGAGTGGGTCTGAGTCGGGGGTCAGAGGTGCCTGTGGAACACAGGAAAGACGTCTACCAGGTAAGTGGAAACAGGTCTGCAGGTGACAGGAAATGTTTGGACTGGAGCTAAAAATTCAAGCATCATCAACATAAAGATGAGACATCAACTCTGAGCAGGAGAGCTGCGGATCTAGCCTTGGAGGTTTTCAAGAGGTGAACAGAGAGAGGGCTGGGCGCGGAGACTTGAGTGGATGGTCAGAAAGTAAGTACCTGCCCTCCAGCCAGACGTGGGTCCCAGCCCAACATCTTGCAGGCTAAGGCTGACAAAAACCCGGAAGGCTGCAAGTGGAGAGAGTTATTCCCTAACAGAACTAGCGTTCTTCTAGAAAGTGAAATACAGTTCTACACACACACAAACACAGTTAACCCAACAAAGCTTTCTGGGGTTGGATGTTTTATCTGCCTTTAAAAAATTAAGTGGAGGAGGCAGGAGTAAATTAAAAAAACAAAAACAAAAAAAAACACTTCTATTTTCCAAATTTATCTAAGAAGTAAAATGCAATTTAATCAAATTCTCACAACTCTAGCAGGCTTTAAAAATGAGGACAATATAGATAAAGTAAGCAGCATCTGCCCCTTAGATTTTGACCACTCTATTTCTTGTTTCCCCCTCTGCTTCTCCTCCCCAACTTATATTTTTCCTCCCATCACTAGTCATCATATTCAAGTGAAAGGCAAGGATGTACTGATTAACAAAACCTCTGGGAATGAAGTGCACTTGTAACAAAATCACCTATGTTTTAAAACCAGTCAACCATCTTCATAAATCAGGCAGATTTGTATTAACACACATCGGGCGGGTCCATAAGAACATTTCCAAGACCTTGGACCCTATGTTCAGCTGCTAGAGATGAAGGAAAAAAAGAAAAAACCAAACAAATGAACATGGATAAACAAACGAACCTCCTCACATACGTTCCATTTGTTTGCAAAAAGTTAAAGGTAGAATACTGATCCTCCAAAAAAAATCCTGCAGTCAATGAGGTTTGTCTAGACAGCCCCCAGCCTCCCTTCCTGTACCTGTTCTCTCCTCTCTCCAATCCAGATACCTGCTTTGCACCCTCCTGACCTCCGGGAGGAAGAAGGAATGAACTTTCCACTTGAGTTCACTGATTGGCAGATGGCACTTGGTGTGAATGCATCTGAGACCAAGTGTTACCTTAGCCAGTAATGTTGGTTTCAAGACTTTTGCTTACTTATCTACTTACTGGAACTTACTTTCTTATTTCCTTATTGGGTGGGTGGGCGAGAAGGCATGGGTAGATGCCAGCAATAAAGTAAACAGGTGGGACAATCCTTCAGGACTCAACCTGCCCCCTAGGAGACCTCCAGCCCACGTAGGCTGCCACCCGTGGCTTCCACTGCGGCCCTCGTTCTCTGTAGCTGTCCTCAACACTGCTGTTTCCTGCATCACATCTGCAGCTTCTACCGGACTAAGTTCCTTGAGAGCAAAAACTGGATCTGTCTTAATTTTGTATTCCCAGACAAAACCATGAGCACTTGATTAATGTTCACTGAATGAATAAATGAATGAATGAACTGAGGTTGGGATACAGGAGTTATAATGTTGTCCTTTTAAGCTGCCAGAGAAGATTGAAAGACTATCCTTTATCTTTCAAACACCATCGAACGGCCTTTGTTCCCTGGGAGGTGCTTTGACCTAAAAAGTATTAGAAGCAGGAAAACAAACATCATCGTCACCTGCTTCTTCTGGGTCTGAAAATGTTAGGTCCTGACCCTAACTCTGGATTCTCCCAAGACCCCAGACCCACATTTATGTTGCTGGGTATTCTTGACGTTTCATCCATCACGTTATTCAGATAAATGGTTATTGGGGTCTATGAAGCTCCAGGCACAATGCTAGGTATGGAGGACTCAGTGATCAAGAAACCCAGCCCAGACCCTACGTCCACCAACTTTACAATCTGCCTGAGATACTATTTAAGGACCTGTCCCAGCCAAAGCCTCCTTCGCCAACCACCATTCACCTATCCATCCGATCTATCTTCTGTGTTTCTTAATTTTGTACATTCCTGAGAACAACAGGGGGGGTTGGAATACATTTGTTAAATAAAGGCTACACTAGTTTGGGTTGTTCTGGCACCATATTATCAAAGCTAAAAATATTAAAAAGCTAAAAAAGCTTGTGTTGGATAGCCTTTGTTTGCCCCTCCAGATGGACTCTCCGTCTCTCCTCCCCAACCCTGTGCCAGGGGAGGCTGACTTGTAGGGAATACATCATGGGTCCCTTGGTCTCTGGCTGCCAGCTGCGTTCAGCAACGGAGGCACCAGCACAGGATGGGAGCAGGGCAGGAGTCATGCGTCTCCATGGTAGCACAAAGCTCTCTCAGTCCCAGCATCTGCTGCATCTCCGAACCTGTTCCCATCTTCCCAGTGACATGTTACCATCGGCCCCTGGCGGTAACGGCTTCTCAGATCTTGTTAGCCCGTGGAAACTGCGTCATTGCTTATTGGGTCCCCTTAAGTCTGCTGACCACCCACACCTGTTTAGGACACGCCTTCATCTGTTTCCTGCTGCTGCTGCTAAGTCACTTCAGTCATGTCCAACTCTGTGCGACCCCATAGACGGCAGCCCACCAGGCTCCCCTGTCCCTGGGATTCTCCAGGCAAGAACACTGGAGTGGGTTGCCATTTCCTTCTCTGATGCATGAAAGTGAAAAGTGAAAGTGAAGTCGCTCAGACCCTAAGTAGCCCCATGGACTGAAGCCTTCCAGGCTCCTCCATCCATGGGATTTTCCAGGCAGGAGTACTGGAGCGGGGTACCATTGCCTTCTCCACATCTGTTTCCTAAAGGAACTCCAATACAAAGCCCGTTTCTTTCAGCCTCCTGGGGTGGAGTCACAGATTCCCAAAGAAAAGTGTCTACTCTCAGTCTGGGGCCTTCACAGCTATTTGCAGCCACCCTGTGATTTTTACTACCATCAGCCTACACAGGCTGATTTTTTAAAACATATCCTATGGGTTAGACAAGGGTGGTGTAGTGGTAAAGAATTCTCCCGCTGATTCAGGGGACGCAGGTTCAATCCCTAGGTCAGGAAGACCTCCTGGAGTAGGAAATGGCAACCCACTTCAGTATTTCTTGCTTGGAAAATTCCATGGAGAAAGGAGTCTGGCGGGCTACAGTTCATGGGGTCGCAAAGAGTCGGACAGACTCAGCATGGACATACACATGTCAAGACAAAGGTCAGGCCTGAAATGCCAACTAAAAATGCACACGAGGAATCAAGGGACGAATGCTTGGCATTTCAAATTCCAAGAAGTCACAGCTGGTGGAATCAAGTTCAAACTTTGGATGTGAGGCTGATATCAACCAATTCTATCTCTTTCCCCAGGTCACACCCCAAACAGGATAAGTGACCTCCCCCTCCTTTCATTCACAAACGTGTCTCTGCCTGGAATGCCTTCCCCACCACCCCCTGCCTTAATTCTGTATGTCTAATCCCTTCCCACCCTACAATGTCTAGTGCATATGGTTTCTCCATAAATGGTCAAGAAAATAACTTTTTTTCCCCTCCAGATATGTGCAGTATTTTGTTTGTGCTCATTCACACCACTTACCACTCACTTGTGTTAAAAGTATTTGTGTCTAGGTGTTTTCTCACTCCTACCACTTCTAGAGTCCCGAGGGCGGGACAGTGTCTTATATATCTGTTGTTCCCATGACAGTGCTTCAAAAGTGGACATTTCTAACTACGTGCTTGTTGACTGACTAAATAAAAGTATGAATCAACCACCAAAATTATTTTCACTTGGAATGGTGATATAATTGCTTCTGAGTCTCAGAAGACCAAACCATATTTCACATTTTCAGCCTGAAATAGAAAATTCATAAAACAAATGGCACTAAATTTGAGGAGAAATATTTCCAGATTGTTTCCATATGTGTTGCTATATATAACGGGTTTATGCAATATTTTAAATGAAACTCAACACCATGTGGTCATGTATCTTAGAAGCTCATAATGATGACATAGATCAGAACTTAAAACAATAACAAAAATGTTCTTAAAGATTTGTTCATTTATCCTTCAGTTCTGCTTATTCTCTCACTGTTGCCTGTCCAGGCTTGTCCCCGATGTCACTTCCTGTCTGTGACTTCCGTCTTCCCTAGGCAGAACTGCTGTCTCTCCTGAGTCTCTATTGCCCTCTGTACAGACCTTTGTTATGGCTTTTATCCCACTGCTCTGTGTTATTCATGTGTCCTTGTCCCACTGTCATCACCTACCTCCGTCTTCCCAACCCCTAGCGTGGCGCCTGGCATGGAATGAGGATTCAATAAATGTACTCAGAATTGAACCGGCCTAAGGCTAACTTTGGCTTCAAAAATCTAACCCAGGCTTTCCTTGGCTTCAAATCCTATGATATTTATAAATTGCATGAGATGTAGGAAAACACACACATACACCTGCCCTTTGGAAGTGGTACCCAGATTCCTTAACTATAGTCAGCTACTGACCCGGATCCCAGCTGGGGTAACATGGGCTCCTGCCACATGAACTCTTTTTGCTTGCAGCTCCAGGAAAGCAGCAATTCAGCATCGTGTTCCTCTAGCTAAAATAGAAACCCCTTGAGACAGGGTCACGTTTCAAGCCAGGGAAAGGAGGGAGCAAGGAAAACTAGAATGAACTGAGCATCTGATGTGTGCTCAGCCCTTTGCATGTTAATTTCACAGTATCTCAGGGCCAGCACCACTCCACCAGCCCCATGCGGCAGCAGGGCGTCACCAAGGGTCAATGGAACCATTGTTCTTAGACATACTACCACTGGCGATGGCTCTGCTGGGGTAAATTTCAGGATGGGGATAAGAGTCAAGTTCATCTCCAACATCACCCCAAACCACTGCCTCGAGGACACTGAGCTTCCATTACCTGAAGCCCCCAGGTCTTTCCCACAGCAGAGTTGGCACATGCTCTTCCCTCTCTGCGCACTGGTTCACACCTCCCCTCTTCTCCTGGCTAATTCCTACAGATCCTCTAGGCCAGGGATTCTCAGGGCTTGGTCTCCAAACCAGCAGTCTCAGCACCACCTACAAACTTGTTGTCGCTGTTAATCAGTCACTAAGTTGTGTTCGACTCTGAGAACTCATGAACTGCAACACGCCAGGCTTCCCTGGCCTTCACTGTCTCCTGGAGTATGCTCAAACTCATGTCCATTGAGTCAGTGATGTGATCCAACCATGTCATCCTCTGTCACTCCCCTTCTCCTTCTGCCCTCAATGTTTCCCAGCATCAGGGTCTTTCCCAGTGCATCACCTCTTTGCATCAGGTGGCCACAGTATTGGAGTTTCAGCTTCAGCATCAGTCCTTCCAATGAATACTCAGGGTTGATTTCCTTTAGGATGGACTGGTTTGATTTCCTTGCAGTCCAAGCGACTCTCAAGAGTCTTCGCCAGCACCACAGTTCAAAAGCATCAGTTCTTTGGCACTCAGCCTTCTTTATGGTCCAACTCTCACATCTGTATATGACTACTGGAAAAACCATAGCTCTGACTATATAGACCTTTGTTGGCAAAGTGATGTCTCTGCTGTTTAATATGCTGTCTAGGTTGGTCATAGTTTTTCTTCCAAGGAGCAAGCATCTTTTAATTTCATGGCTGCAGTCACCATCTGCAGAGACTTATTAGAAACACAGATTCTTGGGACTCACCTCAGACCTACTGAATCAGAAACTGTGGAGGTGGGACCCAGAAACCTGTTTTGTAACAAACTGTCCAGGTGATTCTGATATACGCTGAAATTTGAGCAGCACTGTTCTAGGTTTTATCTCAACTGTCACTTCCTCAGAGAGACCTTCCTTGACCTCGGCTCCCCAGTCTCTGCTACAGCCCCACTGCTGTTCTGTCTCATGATAGCCATTCATTTATCTCAATCTGCAGATCATATAACTGATAGTGTGTTTCTTTCTTTTTTTTTTTTATAATTTTTGGCCACACCCTGAGGCACATGGGATCTTAAGTCCCCCGACCAGGGATTGAACCCACACCCCCTGCACTGGAAGGCAAAGTCTCAACCACTGGACCCCCAGGGAAGTTCCCCTGTTCGTGCATTTCTTTGCTTAAAATCTATCTTCCTCAGCAGACTCTGAGTTCTGTGAAGACAGAGACTGTGTACAGCCCACAGCTTCACACACAGCTTGCCACAGAGTAGGGACTTGAGCAACGCTTACTCCTGTCAGTGTTTTTCTAACCATAACCGGATCATGAGCCAACCTGCCTATGAAACTCCACACTCCTTCCTGAGCCCTTGTGTGAACTTTTGCCTCCAGCCATGAACAACACAGCATAAACGACAGCCCAGCTTCATTTTGGGGCCCCCCAGGTATCGCTAGTATTAAAGAATCTGCCTGCCAGCACAGGAGTTGAAAGAGACAATCGTTCAATCCCTGGGTTGGGAAGATCCCCTGGAGGAGGGCATGGCACCCCTCTCTAGTATTCTTGCCTGGAGAATCCCATGGACAGAGGAGCCTGGCGGCTACAGTCCATGGGGTCACAGCGTCAGACACGACTGAGCAACTAACACTTCGGGCTTCCCAGGTGGCACTAGTGGTAAAGAACCTGCCTGCCAAAGCAGGAGAGAGAAGAGATGCAGGTTTGATCCCTGGATAGGGAAGATCCCCTGGAGAAGGAAATGGCAACCCACTGCAGTATTTTTGCCTGGAGAATCCCGTGAACAGAGGAGACTGCTGGACTACAGTCCATGGGGTCACACAGAGTCAGACACGACTCAGCACACAGCTTCATTTACTCACCATCCAGCATGAAGACCGCCCATGACCCCCTGTGTCTCAGCCTCTCTTTTCTTTCCACTGCGGAGGAGCCACATGGACATACAGGTGTGTGTGTGGCTTGGGGGGATCAGGAGGTTTAGGCAACTGTTCATCAGTAGCTTGGGAAGGCAGCAACATTTTTAACCATGTGAGATTTTCAGACTCTCAATGGATTCTGACCTCGCTAGCTTTTTGCTTGGAGCCACTCTGCCGCCAGCACAGATGCCTCAGTGTCTCTGTAACCCAACAACTCCTGCTTCTCTTTCAGGCCTGATGTGTGTGAGAAAGAACCAAGGCTCACTTTCCACCACGGCTCACTTAGGTAGATAGAATGCTTGGATTTCAAAGTCCTCACAAAAATAATTGTTAAATTTGTTCCTCCCCATGGCTGATGAAAGATCCCTCCTGACATCAGTGTCACTCGGCGCTTGTCCAGCTGGGTCTTCACGAGACGCAGCAACACCCAGAACAACTCTCAGATGACTGTGGCTGGCTGGCTGGCTTGGGGGCCTTGCCCTGGGGATTCTGGCTCTGGGTAGAGTGTACAGTGGACCGTATACCTTCCCTTAATATTTGCCCCCTCCCACCTTCTACCCCAAGACAAAAACAAGTTCACGTGAACTTCCAAGGCAGGTAAGACAGAAGCGTGCTGGCAGAGGCAGCCCCAGCCTAGCCCCGTTCCTCCCTGAGAACATAGGGAGGATCAGGTCAGCCACACGTGTTCCCACAGCCCTCAGCTCTGCTCTTCCAATACCTACCCATGAAGACAACTCTCCTCCCCACACTGTGTCCCTGGGTGCAGAGAGCCACTGGCCCCTTTGCCCCACATCTTAGTAGCACACTCATATCTGTCCTGTCCAGACAGAGACTCCCAACCTTCACAGCCTAACACAAAGAAAGCTCAGAGAAGTGGAACTCCCTGGCGTGGCTAAGACTTAAAAGTAGACCCTATGTGCAGCCGCTGTGGAAAATAGTATGGATACTCCTAAAAAAACTGAAAAGAGAGTTGCCATACGATCCAGAAGTTCCACTCCTGGGCATAAATCCAGAAAAGATGAAAACTCTAATTAGGAAAAATATATGCACTCCTCATGCTCATAGCAGCACTAGTTGCTTACAATTGTTAAGACATGGAAGCAGCCTAAATGCTCACCAACAGATGAACAGATAAAGAAGATGTGATATACGTGTGTATGTGTGTGTGTGTATAATGGAACACTGCTGTGCTGTGCTTAGT
Organism: Redunca redunca; assembly: GCA_006410935.1. Taxonomy (NCBI): domain Eukaryota; kingdom Metazoa; phylum Chordata; class Mammalia; order Artiodactyla; family Bovidae; genus Redunca; species Redunca redunca. Next base: position 690,500 of record SJYQ01000551.1, read on the forward strand.
TGCTGAGTCGTGTCTGACTCTTTGTGACCCCGTGGACTGTAGCCCACCAGGCTCCTCTGTCCATGTGGATTCCCCAGGCAAGAACATTCGAGGGGGGTTGCCATACCCTTCTCCAGGGGGTCTTCCCAATCCAGGCATTGAACCCAGGTTCCCCACATTGCAGGTAGATTCTTACTGTCTGAGCCACAAGGGAAGCCCAAGAATACTGAAGTGGGTAGCCTATCTCTTCTCCAGGGGATCTTCCCTGGATATCCAGTGCTCCTGCACTGCAGGGAGATTCTTACCAGCTGAGCTTCCAGGGAAGCCCCAGTGGAATACTACTCAGCCATAAACAAGAATAAAATAACGCCATTTGCCGCAACATGGATGGACCCAGAGATTCCTGTACTAAGGGAAGCAAATCAGAGAAAGACAAGTATCATGATATCATTTACACGTAGAATCTAAAAATATGATACGAATGAACCTATTTACAAAACAGAAAGAGACTCACAGACAAAGAAAACAAATTTATGGTTACCAAAGGGGAAAAGGAGGGAGGAGAAATGAATTAGGAGTTGGGGATTAACATCCACACTCTAATATATAAAAAACAGATAAACATATGAGGACAGGGAACTATATTGTAATAACCTATAATGGAGAAGCATCTGAAGAGAATACATATATGTATAACTAAATCACTTTGCTGTACTCCTGAAACTAACACGTTGTTAATCAACTATACTTCAATTAAAAAAAAAAAGCAGACCCTCTGCGGGCTCTTCCATCACGAGTCCAAGCAGGGAAGGCGATCAATGCTGGGGACATGCTTGTCTTTTGAATGTTCAACCCCCACAGTAATCCTAAGTGACAGCATCTCTAGCTCCCTTTCATAGATGTGGAAGCTGAGACTTAGAGACTTCAAGTACTTTCCCAGCATCACAGAACTCATAAGGAAGTACTTGAACCCTGGACTGTCTGACTGCAAATTTCATGCACTTGTCCGAAACAAGCCTCCAAAGAGCCTCGGGAAAGAGATGTCTAAGTGACGGCAGTAGCCCAATAGGGAACCTAGAGCTCATCCACTTATATCCTGAGCTCATGGAGTCTACTTAGTCCTTCCTCACCACCATACTTATACCAACTGGGGAATAAATGGCCCTTGTCTCGTTCATACCTCCTCGCCCTTGGCCCCTATGTCCACTGCAGCACCAAGAAGGAACCACTTGATACCTCACCCATGGGAAGCCTTTGAGAGAGATGTTTGGACAGATGCAGCCTTTCAGAACTGGGTCTCAGGTGGGCTGGTGTGGATGGGATTCTAAAGGCCTGGCCTCGAGCTGTTGCACACAAGACAGCCCCTTCTGTCCCAAGCAACTCCTGCCCTGCAGGTCAGGGGGCGGTGAGGGCCAGCACAGCTTTGGAGGTTTTCTCTCCGGCTTCCCACACTGCATTTCTGGACAATGGTTTACTCTGTGCCATTTTTACCTACATTGCCAGAGAGAAGTAACACAGAAGTATTGGGTTGGCTGAAGAGTTCATTAGGGTTTTTCTGTAACCTCTTTTGAAAAACTCAAACTTTTTGACCAACCCAATATATAGGAGGCAACACCAAGCGTAGAGACTACAGGAGATTCAGTCAAACACAGATCCAATTATGGAAACCATCGTTCCAAAAGCAAGACAAACAAGATATGGAAAGTAAGTGTCGTGAAAACTCACGGACACCCATTTCTAAATATCTTGGAAGATGTCGGTGACAGGAGCTGGCGCCCTGCCACCTCTCAGGGAGTGTCTGTCCTTGGGCTTCTCCTTTTTCAATTCTCAGACTCTGTTGGTTTACTAGCTCAGAAGGCCTGAGGCCCCTCTTATCAGACGTCTGCATCAGAATCCTGAATAACAAACGTCTTCTGAACTGAGAACAAGGAAGTTGCCATTTCTCTGGGGTCAGAGACTGAGGAACATTGTTGAAAAGCTGGCTGACAGGAGGCCCTGCTGAAACAGGGACGGGTCCGCAGGGACCTGGGTGGAGCTCTCAGCTCCGGGCACGAAGAGGGCCCGTGGTACAGACGCTGTCTGCATGGAGGCCGTGGCAGGGATGGGGAGGAGGCTATTTGCAGGGCTGAGGTCCCCAGCCTTAAGCAAGGAGTTGGGGCGTTGCCCGCTCTGTTCACCTCCTGGACACACAAGCCACTCTCTTCTCCATCCCAGACACACCTCAAAAGGCCACCACGGCACACAGGGCCATAACTCACTTTGCCCCCGCCGACGAGCCCTAACTCTCCTGCCATTCCTTCCAGCTCCATCTCTGCTCCTGACCCTGCCTTGCCGCTAAGGGACAGAAGAAGTGGACCCACCAGAGCATGAGTGGTACAGGCAGTTCCGGATCACAGGGCTGGAACCACACTCCTGGTGCCAGGGCCCAGATTCATGCCCAGACAGCGGCCGGGGCTCTGTGCCAAGGCTGCCGTGCGGCCTCACTGCTCCCTGGCCTCCCTCCAGCGTCCGTGCCAGGAAGGAACAGCCTGCCGCCCATGAGGAGTGGGTAACCAGATGCCTCCAGCTCTGACTTCTTGGGGGTCTGCGCTCTGGAGAAGCACGGTCCCTTCTGCCCTTTGCCATGGCCAGTCGACTGGTTCAAGGAAGGACCAGGCAGGTGGGCAGACAGAGGCAGACACCTAATCCTGGAGGGACCCTGGCTTCAGATCAACTGAAAATATTGTTTTCCAGGCCCAGACACAAATTCACTTGTCATCACTCGTGTCCTAACAGAGGGGAAAAAATACAATGGAAAATTAGACTCCGTGTCACAATGTCACGGGTATAAATAAAATGAAAGGCAAGCCTGACGTCAAGAATGAGGACTCTCACATTCCACTCCACTTCCTCATCATCAAATATGCAGCTCGGTTTACCCGGTTGGGTGGCAGAAACTGGTTGGTGTAAACAGGTAGGGGCTCTGATGCCGGGGGACAGCGTCAGAGTGGTCCCGCGAGAGACTGAAGTCCCCCAAAGCCAGCTTTGCTTCCTGTGTTGGGGGTTTCCTGGGATGTGGTGGCATTCTTGGCAGATGTCACAATTCCTTCCACACATCCCCTCAGCTTCCCCCAGTCTATTTTCTTCCTCTCTAATTTTACTTCTCAGGGGCAGCCAGTCTGTCTCTTCACAAGACTTCCTGGGCATCGACTGAGAGAACATTGCTCTTCCCAGAGTAGAGAAGGGTGAGGGCAGGGGGGCAGAGCTACAGGGAGGGGGCTGGTGTAGATTAGACGCTGGTCTCTGTGGCTCCCTTAACTCAAATGTGCCCCTGAAAAGTGGTGTGCAGCTCAGCCTGGGGATATGGATTCATATTTTAAGCATATGATGGACTGCAATGATCTAGAGGAACCCCATGGTAAAGAATTTTGCAGTAGAAACATTCTTTCCCACCAAGTTCTATCTTTGTAAATCTAGCCATTCCTCTATTAGAGCTTTTTCAACATCCCTGTGCCCCAAAGCCAAAAACAGATGTGGGCTGGCGTGCAATCTAACACACCTTTGTCACTGAAGGGCATCTGACTTCAAAGCATACTGAGGAATGGTGACAAGTAGTGCCACACTTATGAATAAACCCATACCTATTAATACAGGTGCCAGGATTGGTACCTGCCATTTTCTGGTTTTCTCTCTTGACTCTTAGGGGGTATCAGTGAATCTAGGATAATCATGGAGACTCTTCCAATTCCCTTTCTCCAAGTTTGCTCTGAAATCACTACACACTCAGCATGAGTCGGTGAAACTTCCTCTGTGCTGGGACCCTTCTGACCCTGGGTGTGCTGAGACGAGCAGGACCCAGCTCTGGATCTCTCTGGTCTCATCTGTGAAGGATGCGATTAGCAGCAGCAAAGCCGGGGGGCAAACAGAGCAGCCTTGGTGTCTAATAGCGAAGTTAACACAGTTCTGGGAATTCCCTGGTGGTCCAGTGGTTAGGGCTCCACACTTCCACTGCAGCGGGTCGTTAAGTTCTACCTGTTCCTGGCTGCTCAACCGTGCCTGCCTCAGAGGGTGGTGAGCACTGCGTGGATAACCCATGGAAGGAGCTAGGTCTTGCCTCCCTCCGCCCCACTCTCCAGGGTGAAAGTGAAAGCCACTCAGTCGTGTCTGACTCTTTGCGACCCCATGGACTATACAGTCCATGGAATTCTCCAGGCCAGAATACTGGAACGGGTAGCCTTTCCCTTCTCCAGGGGGATCTTCCCAACCCAGGGATCGAACCCAGGTCTTCCTCATTGCAGGCGAATTCTTTTCCAGCTGAGCCACAAGAGAAGCCCAAGAATACTGGAATGGGTAGCCTATCCTTGTTCCAGCAAATCTTCCAGACCCAGGAATCGAACTCGGGTCTCCTGCATTGCAGGCAGATTCTTTACCAACCAGATTCTTTACCACCAGGGAAGCCCAGGGTGGGCAGGAAGCAATGAAACAGGAAGGAAGATCACTCTGTGTATACATGCATAGTGGTGTTCTTTCTCTCACCCCACCCTACGTGCACACATGTACAGGAACACACACACACACAGCCTGGCTGCAGACAGGTGTGATGATTCCAGGAGAGATCACAACATTATTTTTAGATCCAGATTTCTAACTCTGCTCCCACTCAAGAAGCAGATTAGACTGATAATGGGCTGAAATGGCAACTGGTCATTTTCCTCTCCACGTGCTCTCAGCGGGGCGGGACTTGGTAGGGTGCAGGGCTCAGGCGCGCCTCATTTTATGTCTCCTTACGGCTGCTGAGGATGGCTCTGTGGCCTGAATTCTGGGAGACCTATTTTTAGAAGCCATGATTCTGAGACCATAGGAGGTTTTTTCCTTTACCATAAGATTCTCACGAGGGGATGCGGTTCTTCAAAGAAGCGTGCAAGGGGACTCCCTTGGCAGTCCAGTGGCTAAGACTCCTTGCTCCAATGCAGGGTGCTAGAGCTCGATCCCTAGTCAGGGAACTAGAACCCGCATGCCACAGCAAAGAACTAGTGCAGCCTAATTAAATAAATATATTTTTTAAAGTGTGCCAGAGCTGGCCTAGGGCAGAACTGTGCAGGCAAGGGGTCGGCTTCCTCCCGTCATCCCCCTGCTTCCTCTCTCCAGTCTATGTATCCATTCCAAATCCCACTCCTGGCTTCCAGAACCTTCTATGAGAGTCCTTGTCTGTTTTGACACCATCCAAGGTCTCATCCACCTTACATCTCAAAATTCAACCTTCCAGTAACCCCTCCCTCCCACACCTGCTCTCTGCTAGATACATTTGGGTTAACCTTGAGGTGAGATGGAGATTTTAAATAAGCTGGTTAAAGGTTGGGGGCTTTTTTCATTTGTTTGTTTTTTATTATTGTGATAGTTAAATATGCAAGTTGCTGGCTTCAGACCCACACTAGGGCTCTTGCCCTGCCAGAGAAGGGGATGAAGTAGAAGGCAGGAGCCTTATACTATGCAAAGAAGTTGGATGTTCCACTAATATGCAGCATTTTGTTCTCCTCCTTTGGACCTTGCTTGTCCTGGCTCATAAGAACCCAGTGTCAAAATTTCAGGAATTTTTGCCAGATAGTTGTTAAACAGTCATTATTAAAAGTTACATTATGTAGGCATACAATTAAATAAAATATATTAAGAATAAGAGTAGTGTTAGTGTTAGGTCACTCAGTAGTGTCCAACTCTTTGTGATCCCATGGCCTATAGCTCACCAGGCTCCTCTGTCCATGGGATTTTCCAGGCAAGAATACTGGAGAGGTAGCTGTTTCCTTCTCCAGGGGATCTTCCCAACTTAGAGATCAAACCCAGGTCTCCCACATTGCAGGCAGATTCTTTACCATTTGAGCAACCAGGGAAGCCCAAAATAATGGCAATCAATACTTAAATCTCATCATTTCCTAGTTACTTCATGATACTCACTCTCATCTGTGCACTTGAAGTTATGTATGTCTAATGAGTCTCTATGTACGAATACTACATCTGGTGGGTAATTGCACATCTTTTCCCAACTCGGTGTCCAGTATCGTCACACTGGTAGCTCGAACTCAGCCATGGTGGGTAGGAATACTTATACCAGAGAATTTGGTAAACAGTACGAATCAGGACTGTATTTATTGCCTCTTCTTCCATCACAGCAGTTCATGGGCATCCCACTATCTGCCCTCCCTGGGGCTCAGGAGCCAGACCTGCGGTCAGCCAGGAGAGCTGGTACCCAACAGCATGGATGTTGGGAGAGGTGGGCAGGGTGTCCCCGAAGCTCTCCTGAGCCTTCCCAAAGCCACTCTGCTGGGATAACTTCTGACGCTCTCCCAGTGTCCTGCTTTGTCCTCCCCCCACTACAGAGACAGTGGTGCCTGCCCCCATCCCCAAGTCCCGCGCTCACAGCCAATCCATTCTGCTTGGGGCGGTTCTGGAAGCTCCAGCTCAGTCCTGGGGAAGGCATATATGCGGGCCTGGGGATGGGGCAGGGGTCTGAAGCATGAGATGGGGGAAGCAGCAGCGGGGGAGGATTTTAGATAAAAGGCTCCTGCACACACCAGCTCGGTGCATTTGGTCTCACAAGTTGACTTCAGAGCCAGGAGACGAGTGTTTCTCCTCGGTTCTCCGCTCTGAATGTTACTTTTGGCCGACACATACTGAAATTGCTGGGTGAAGGATTGAGCAAGTACAAGGGAACCTGTAACTCTGACCTCTGGATTTCAAGAGAGTTGATTTTCCCTCCGCCCCAGAGTGAGTGGGTCAAAGACCATCATCCTTAGAAGAATATTACGTGTTCTACACGTTACAAAGCCCTGTCACATTTACAATCACAGCCTTTACAAGCACACTGGCAGACACACAGCACACACACGACTGTCCTGATTATGGACAAAAGGAGTCGAGATATAGACGCTATCAGACTGAGCAATGCCCACCTCTCTAGCTTGTAAAAGAGCTGGGATCGGGTCCCACCATGCCAGCTGGTTCTGAAAATGGCCACCTTACAAAGGGAGGCAGCATGGCACGCCAGTTGCTTCACCTGTCAATCATGGAAGCCACCTTGGGCTATCCGCTCTCTCTTCCTCCTCCGAGGACTCGCCTGTGAGCTTTCCACCCAATTCCATGGCACTGAACTATTGAGAGGTCCATCCTGGCCATCCCAACCATTAATTTACCAGAAAGTGAGATTAGAAGCTCACCTTCAGTGTCCTTAACAGATGACACCAGGGTCCAAAGAAGACCACAAGGCCACGGGACCACAAGGCCTCCGTATGTCCGGGGCAAGCCAGAGCTGGCACAGAAGTTCTGCTCGTACCATGGAGTATGGAGTTCCTCACGTGTGCATTCACATGCCATCCACATGTATATGAGACCATGGTTTATTAATTCCTGACTCCAAGACTAGAAGACATCAAGCCTTATTAATTTGGTGGCCAACTGGGCAGAGACTCTGAAGCGGGGAAGGAGAGAGGCCAGCTTTTGCAAAACAGCTGCTTAGCCAGTCCTTGGGCCAGGCCCAAAGAACTGGGGAAAAGAAACTCCTTATTATATCCTTGTAAGTGAGAGTTTTTGTTTGTGTAAACTATGACTGGAAAAATTGGTACCAAACTGTTAGTAGTGATTATTCAAGGGGAAATGATTTTTTTTTAAAAAAAGTCCCACCGTCAACAGTTTTCAGCAGATAACAACCTTTCTTTGGTGTTCCATATACTTTCAGAAGCACAATCACATCGTCTTAAATTTATAAAGCACACCAACCTTTGCAAACTGTTATTGTCCATTACTTCAGTGGAGCCATGTAAACACAAGAATCCTATCCTTAAATAAACTAAGCCAAAATCTCCCCAAAGACAAAAGAAATACGAGAGAAACATTACACTGAGGGTGGAGGGGTTGCCACACAAGCCATTTCTCCAAGCCCCTCTCTTCCTAAGTTTCTGTGTCTGTCTAGGGGCTTCATAATTTTATCTCTGACCCTCTTTTCTATTACAAAACTGAGTTCAGTAGGTATCCTGTTTGTTCCTTCTCTTGGTTTTTATTTACATGCTTGCCTCATGGGTAAAATCAATGGTAAATGGCTAGCTTCAAAAGTAACACAGGAATCATTTTCATGTAACTTTCCCATGAGTAAGATTAATGCTCCCTTTTAACCTGTCTTCTTTATTTGAAGTCAAGTATATTTTAGTCCATAGGTCTGGTTAAAGCAAATATGGGAATCAATTCTTTGTGCAAATAAGTCAATTACTACTAAGAACTATTGTGAATGGTTAATAATTCTTTTGGGCCCACCTACACACTTCTATCCTGAAAAGGCAATTTACAAATTAGACCTCTGTAGTTTAAAAACCTGGCTCATTTTCTCTCTACTTGTTGGTAAGATCAGGGCCACTGAATTATTGGTTAGTAATGAGCTGGCTTCCTATTAACTTTAATACCTATTTCTGCCTTACTCTAACCAAGTAAACATGACTTCCATATTAAAATCAAGAATATCCTCACAGGTGATAAACATGTTAATTATGTAGGTCTTAGTGATCATTCCACAATATCTATGTACATCGAATCATCGCATTGTATACTCTAAATATATACAATTATATGTGCCAATTATTCCTCAATAAAATTGGGAGGGAGAAAAAGAAAAGAAAGCAAGTTTTCACTAAACTCAAAAGAACATCAAGATGATTTTGTGGGTAAAAGTGGATAGCTTAATTATAATTTGACATATCATTGGGGAAAGGGAGAAAAGAAACAGGGACATGGGGGGAGAGAAAGAAAGGAGACAGTATTCATAGGTTTAAAAAAAAAAACAACAGAAAAATATTAGCATTACTAAGAGTTTTCAGCTGTTCCCAAGGCTGAAAAACAGAATAAAAGGATCAGAACTGACTTAAGTGTCCAAACTATTTTAATATTTAGAAAACAAAGCATTTTAAATCAGGAGGGAGAGAATGGAATATCAACACAGGGTATTGGCATAATTTGCTAACATTTTTTAAAGGTAATTTAGGTAGGTTAAAGATTTTAATGGTTTCAATTTAATTTAATAAAAATGCCAAAATTATAAATGAATTATAGATGAATACTTGTATAATATTGGGGAAAATAGCATCGTCCTGAGAATGACACCAAAGGTATCAGAATTAAGAACGACTGATACATTTTGCTTTGTAGAAATTAAAAAAAAATTTGTATGTTAAAAACATCCTTGATACCAGTCCTTTGTCAGACACACATATTAAATATTTTCTCATGATTTATTACTTGCTTTTCATATTCTCAGTTATTTACTTTGAGAACACAACAGCATGAATCTCAAAAACAATATGCTCTGTGAAGAAAAGTATATCCTGCATGATTCCATGTATGTGAAGGTCTAGAATCGGACACGACTGAAGTGACTTAGCAGCAGCAGCAGAATAGGAAATACTGATGCAAAATGATGGAAATTACATCCGTGTAAAATGACACAGGGGAATTTGGGGGTAACAGAAACGTTCTATATCTTGACTGTGGTCCTGGCTGCTGCTGCTGCTGCTGCTAAGTGGCTTCAGTCGTGTCCGACTCTACAAGGGTGTATATATTTATCACAGCTTACTGAGCTGTACACTTAAAGTGGATGCATTTTACTGTACATAAATTATATTGTGGTTACATTGAAAAAGTTTCATTATAAGCATGAAAGAAAATAACAGACTGTGAGAATATTTGCCATGTCTAAGGCAGACAAATTTGTGCGATCCTAATAGACAAAGAACTTTTACAAATCAATAAGAAAAAAATGAACATACCGGTGGAAAACTGGAAAAGCATCCTAAAGATTTGTTAAAGAAGAAATGTAAATGGCCAGTAGATATGAAAATGACTCCAATGCTTTATAAATCAAAGAAATATAAAACAGAAACTCTAATTTGAAGAGATACATGTACCCCAATTTTCACAGCAGCACTGTTACAACAGCCAATCAGACATGGAAGCAACCTAAATGCCCACTGACAGACGAATGGATAAAGACGAGTGGATGTTGCACACACACAGAGGAATGTTACTCAGCCACCAAAAAGAATGGAATCATGCCGTATGCCGCAACATGGGTGAGATTATCAAACCAAGTGAAGTAAGTCAGATGGAGAAAGACAAGTATCAAATGATATTATTTATGTGTAGAAGCTTAAAAAATAAAAAAAAAAAGACACAAATGTTTTGTTACTTCCAAAACAGAAAGAGACTCACAGACACAAAACACAAACTTAAGGTTACCAAAGGCAAAAGAGGGGTGGGGGTGGGGGGGTGGATAATTTAGGAGGCTGGACTTAACATATACATGCTACTATGAATAAAATAGATAACCAACAAGGACCTACTTCATAGCAGACGGAACTATGCTCAATGTTATGTTATAACCTATCAGGGAAGAGAATCTGCAAAAGTACATATACATAAAGGTGTGTGTGTGTGTGTGTGTGTGCATATACACATATGTATATAACAAATCGCAGTGCTATACACCTGAAACTTACCTGATATTGTAAGTCAACTATACTTCAATTAAAAAAAGTTGGGGGGAGTGGGGAAAGAGATTTCCCTGGTGGTCCAGTGGTTAAGACTTGTGCTTCCATTGCAGGGGGTATGGGTTTGATCCCTGGTCGGGGCACTAAGACCCCGCATGCTGCACAGTGCAGCCAAAGGGAAAAAAAGTGGAAAACAAAAGAAAAAAAAATGACGAAAAAATAAAAAAGACTCCAGGTCTTTATAAATCAAAGAAATATACATTTAAAAAACAATATAATTTATCTTTCTCAAACTGATTTTTTAAAATTATTTAGGTTTGGTGAGGGCTGGGAGGAAAAGACGTTTTCAGATCTCTTCTTCCCAGAAGAAAATCTGTCAGTGTATAACCAAGGCCCTTTTGCTGTAACAGGATGTCTAGACACAAAGACTACAGGTGGGCATGCAGACTCGTGAAGGCTGGAGAACAAGAGGCATCCCTGTCACCAGCCAGGGGGCCTGCTGAGTCGTCTGACTGGCTGGCTAGGTTATATCCTCTCCTCTGTGGTACATGTGACTGAGTCCCACTTAAAGCAAGTGGACTAGGTAAGGACTTCCCCAGGATAAAGAATAATAGACTAAAATGATAACAGATTTTATTTCAGGGGACAAGCAGGCTTTCTCTTGCCTCCTTCTCAGACACTCCAACTTCCTCCTACTGGGGCCACTTTCCTGAGTTACGGAATGACCAAGCCATCACGGAGTCAGCTCAAGGTTCGGGTGATGCTTGCCCTTCCATCATCCCGAGGATGGACCAGGCGGGATGGTGCCTCCTTCTTGGCTGCAGTGGGATCTGCCTTTGCTGCTGTGATCACAGGTGATGTGTGAAGTAAAGCATAGGAAGAGGCCAGTCCTAAAGGAAAACTGCACTCCCAGAAAAGGCCTATGTCAACCTAAAAACAGGAACACATGCGAAACGAGTCTGCTACGGGCGTCCAGCAGAGAAGGTAGGAAAGGCGATTCCACCCATTGGCCATTCATTCCAGGCTCCAGCCACAGAATCTCAGAGCTAGAGGATCATCCAAGTGGCTTTTTACAGTCCATACTAATTGCTCCTTTAATTCTCTGCTGAAACTTGCACCAGGCCACTAGTGACCTCCAAGTTGTTCTTACATCGTTTCAAAGGAATTCAGCATGTCCCCTTCACTAGCAGGAAAACCACACGTCAAATCCTAGCTTCTTCCTTAAGCCTCCTCCCTTGATTCTCCTAGTCTTAGATGACCCCTCTCATGATCCCTGTCAGACGATAATCACATTCTGGCTTATGGCAGATTTCCTTTGTTGCCTTGAATTATTTTATATTTTTAGCCTCAAAGTTGACTCTTTGGGTATTCATATCTTCCTCCTGCCAGCTTTCTTTATATCCCCAAAGAATATAAAGAAAATAACACCGCACACAGCGCTAGGCAGCACAGCCTAGTGGCTCAGAGGAAGGGCTGCAGAGTCAGATACCTGGGTGTGAATTCTGGCTCCGTCACTTACTAGCTGCGTGACTGCAGCAGCTCACTCAGCCTCTGTGTGTCTTCTTTATCGATAAAATGAGGACAGAAGTGGCACCACTTCACTGAGTGGTAATGAGGGCCGAGACAAACGCATGGCAAGTGTTGAGCACGGGGCCTGATAAGTGCTGGGTAAACACCACCTATTCGGATGTCAGTGCTTAGTAAACACCTGCTAATTGAAAGATTCGAATGGGGAAGGGCATTCAGTAAATAGAGAGCTGATTTAGAGTGCTGTGAACCCCAAGCTGTCCTCCAAAAAGCAAGCACAGATCTAGAGACTCTGCCTTCTGCTCTAACAGGCTCCAGAGGACAGGTCAAATATTGGCTGGGCCAAAAGGTTTGTCCGGGTTTTTCCATGACATCTTACAGAAAAACCCAAATGAACCTTTAGACCAACCCAGTATTTTTTAAATTTACTTTTAATTGGAGGATAATTGCTTTACAATGGTGTGTTAGTTTCTGACATACAATCGCAGGAATCGGCCATAAGTATACACCTGTCCCCTCCCTCCTGAACCTCCCTTCCCCCCCAACCCCCATCACCTTACCCCTCGAGGTCCTCACAGAGCAGGGGGCTGAGTGCCCTGTGTTATATGGCAGCTTCCCACCAGCTATCTATGTTACACTAGTGTGCAGACATCAGTGTGACTCTCTCAGTCACCCCACTCTCTCCTTCCCCCGCTGTGTCCACAGGCCCACTCTCTACATCTGCACCTCCATTCCTGCCCTGCCAACCCAGTGTTATCACAGCACCTTGGGTTCTGGTGGAGGGGAAGAAATGTGGGGAAAGAAGGGCACAACTGAGCTTTTTAAAATGGGCAAAGGACCTGAATAGACATTTCTCCAAAGACACATAAACGGCCAATAAGCCCACAAAAAGAGACTCACTATCATTAATCATAGGGCCCTGCAAATCAAAATCACAGTGACTTACTACTTCCTACCCCTAAAGTGATTATAACAAAAAAAAAACTGGATAATATCAAATGTTGGTGAGGACACAGAGGAATCACAATCCATACACTGCTGATGGGAAGTAAAATGGTGTAGCCACTTCGGAAAACAGTCTGGCAGGTCCTCAAACAGTTAAACACAGAATTACCATATGACCCAGAGACTTCACTCCTCGGTATATAACCAAAAGGAATGAAAATGTGTCCACACAAAAACCGGTCCTCGCTATTTATACGAGCATTCTTCATAATATCCAAAAGGAGAAAAGAAGTTATTGGAGTATTAATTCATTCAACAAATATTTATTGAGCACCTATTATGTGCCAGGAAAATAAGGAGCTTATTTTCTTGGAATTAATTAAGAGTGTAATATTTAGGGTGCAAAGAGTCGGACACGACTGAGCAACTTTCACTTCACTTCACATCTAGGGTGTGTCCTTTCCTATCTATCACACTCATAATTCAAGCCTCAGTGGCTTCTGGTCTGAATTGTTTGCCTCTAAATAGGTTTCATGCCCACCCTGCTATTTTCTTTAGCAACCTGTACTAAGCAGAATTAGTCAGGAGAGCTTTCTAAAATACCTACATACTTTAAGCTCTTTCTGAAGATCTTCAGTGGCTCCCCACCGAGAGGGTGGCCTGCCCCTCCTGGATCTCCACGCTCAAGTGTTTCCATTTCCTACCGTATTTAGGACATTCTGGATCGTTACCTAGCAAATTTCTTCTTCCCCTTTCAAAGCCAGTTCGAGCATCAGCTACCCTGGCAGCCCTCTACATCCACGAGAGCCCACGCTGAAATACAGAAATGACTCTCTGCTTTCACATGGTATGAATTAATTGCAGGGGACTGGTTTCAAAGCAGGTGATGGAAAACACTGAGTGACCAACTGGGGAACAGTGAGATTAGCATCTGCCAAAAGCTGCTACCATTCCTAAGCTAGAAGGGCAACGGGAGGAGGTAACCAGGGCCCAGGGGCCGTGATCACCTCGAGGAAGCTGTGCCCTGGTGGGCCTGTCCAGCAGGAGGTGGAGTCATGGTAGAGACTCATACGCTGTGAAAAAAGGAGGAGAAACACCCTGACTTCCCTCTCTCTGCAACCCTCCAGCCTGGCACCCTTGCCTCCTGTTGGCTGGACTAGCTGGAAGTCAGCTGACATGGAGCCTGCAGAGGTTCCTGCTCCCACTGCCAACATAAAGAGAGCAGAAGTGAGAGAGATGGAAGGTTCCTCTTCCTGAGTAGGCAGATTGTCACTGTCTCTTCTCTGCTCTACTCTGATCCTATCCTCTTTATCACCCTATCCCAATGGGCTGTGGTGTGTGTTTACAAGTCTGTTTTCTTTAATAGACTGTGGAATTAATTCCACAGGGTGAGACAATGGCCTTATTCATCGTGGTGGTCTGAGCTCCTGGCATAAGTCATTGAACGTAATAGGCACTGTATCTTTGTTGGACACCTACTGCAAGGAAATTCCTGGAGTTACCTCCAGCTAGCCCTCCTTTTCCGTCTCCTTGATTGATTTACCTATGTTGACTGTCTGAACTCTCAGCGCTAAAGACTAAGCAAGGAGGAACTTGGGGTCCATTCAACTCTGAGTCCATTCAACTCTCAGGCTGTGACTCTGAGTCACAGCCTTATATTTAAATACTCCGACAACAAATCCCAATGATTATCTATAGTCAGAGCACCATCAACACATCAGCCCTCTACCTACCCATAGCTCCATGAAAATTATCCAGGAAATTTCTCCAAATCTCAAGATATCCTTCCTCTACCACCCAAGATGTTCCCAGGCCACCTCTCCCTGCTGTTAATCAGTATGAGCCCAGGGTAAACAGACTAACTTTAAAATCAGCTTAAGCAAAACATAATTAGCAAGATAAATTAGCTGCCCCCAAATTGCATAATGAATGCCCAAGGAGAAATTATTTTATTATCCACCATTTTTAATATCCGTGTGACATTTTCTCTTCTATCATCACAGATGATACTCAGCTGAAAGTGTAGGGAAATACCATAGAACTTAACTTTCGACCCTGACTGTCTGTACAATGATTACCAAGGAGAAAAATGGGCTGTTTTTGTTTTTCTTATCTTGAATTTATAACACCAGCCTAGTTGTATAACGAGGGAAGTAGAGAAATTATAGTCAGACTATATAATTATAATTGGACCCAGACAATCAGGGTCCAATTCTTGGTTCTAATTTATTGCTGGACAGTCATGGGCAACTTAAATAACCTCTCAGAAATCAGTTTCTTCACATGTACAATGAGGACAAGGATAACACGACTTCAACGGCACCGAGGGCCAAAACAGGCTATCGGTTTCAAAGATTCATGTGAATCTTTCACCTGTACCACAGCTTTAGGACTCCCCTACTAGTATTTGCACTTTACACTTTACACAAGGAAACAAGCACAGCGAGATTAAGGAACTTGCTCAAAGGGCTGTAAACGCTGAGTGTGACTTTATACAGTGCAATCACCAATTGTCTGAAACCTAGTAGGTGCTCAATTAATTTTTTTCTTTACAATATCCCTCCTCTCTTGCCAAATTAACTAATCTTTATAGAAAATGGTTTTTTAATTAACACATAGGTGATTTTCAATGCTGTGTGCATTTCTGCTGTACAGCAAAGATACACACACACACACACACACACACACACACGCATTCTTTTTTATGTTCTCTTCCACCATGGTTTATCATAGGATGTTGAATATAGTTCTCCGCTATACAGGAGGACCTTGCTGTTACCCAGTCTCTACATAGTAGTCTGAATCTGTTCATCCCAAACTCCTGCTCCACCCCTTCCCCACCGTCCCATCACCGCCCCTGCCTTCCACGGCCCTGGCAGCCCTGACTCTGTTCTCCATGTCTGTGAGCCCGTTTCTGTTTCAGAAATAAGTTCATCTGTGTCACGGTTTAGATTGCACATTTAAGTGCTGTCATGAGATATCTTTCTGTTTGACTCACTTCAGTTACTACAACAGTCTCTCAGTTCACCATGTTGCTGCAAATGGCATTATTTCAGTCCTTCTCATGGGTGAATAGTATTCCCCTGTGTGTCTGCGTACCACATCTCCCTTGCCTATTCATCTCTCAGTGCACGTTATGTTGCTTCCGTGTGTCGGCTCCTGTGAACAGAGCTGCGATGAACGTTAAGGCTGCACGTATCTTTTTGAGTTCGAGCCCTGCCCGGGAACGGCATTGCTGGGCCACGTGGGAACTCTACTTTCGTTTTTCCAGGACTCTCCACACCGTTTTCCATGCTGGTGGCACCCACGTACACTCCCACTGATGGTGTAGGAGGGTCTCTAGAAAGTGCCTTTTAAATGAAGCTCCTTGTTCGAGGGCCTGGATCCCACACTCCTGGCTGTGCAGTCACGATGCTCTGTGCCTCCGTCTCCCCCTGTGCAGACTGAGACAGCAGGCTGCTGCCGCCCCCAGTCAGCAGCCTGTGAGCTGCACCTGGCCTGCAGTTACACTGTTGCACTGCCCAACATTTGCACTTCAATTAAAGCAATGCCAGTGTTTAAAAATCAGTGTATTCCTTTATCTCTCACACACACCAACACACATTTCAGGGTTCTCTTTAAAAAATAAGCCCAGTTGGCTCGATGGGCTCTCACTCCCACAGGTCCTTCCCCTCAAGTTGAGGGCCACCACCTCCTTTCACAAGGACAGATATTTCCCAATTTGCAATCCCCCCCACCATTTCTCACGGGTTCAGGCCAACTGACGAGTCTGCAGCTCCTGGACTCGTGGTCATTAGCGTCTCTTCCTTCCACCTCTAAGAGTCCCTGATTCCCTGACCCTGAAAAGCATTTCCTGGAGGCAGCAGCCACTGCAGGGCACCATGGGTTTTCCTGCATGTCCTGGTCGCACAGGCTGGCCACTCAGCCCAGCTGAACTGCAGCCTTCCCCATTTTAGTCTGATAGTCCTGCATCTGAAGAAATTCCTCGGGCCCAGGCCAAGCACGTAGATCACCCCAAGGGTCACGTCCCAAGATCCCCCTCCAGGGGCCCCTCCAGTGTAAGAGATGAGGATGCCATCCTGCACCCCTGTGCCCCTAAGACTCCATGGGCAACTCTGCTGTGTTAGAGAAGCTTGCTTAGCATCTCTCCCCCACCGGCTATTTCCTGGGGGAGCTGGGGCAAGCCAGATGAGAGGGCCTGGACCTGGTTATACAGCTGCGTCTCCTGACTGGGCTCAGTGTGACCTTAGGGAGGCCATTCCATCTCTGGGCCCCCAGCTCTGCCATTTATTCATTCAGCAAACGCGCGTGACATGCCCCCAAGGTGCCAGGCGCCATTCGAGGCAGGGCAGTGAATAAGCAAGAAGGTCCTTGCTCTCAGAGGACTCACACCTGGAAGAGGAAGCAGATAGCAAAACAAGTACACAGTATCTAATAGAGCTTCGGGTGGTGACAATGGCGAAAGAAACCATCAGCCGTGCGGGAGGGGCAGAGTCCTCAGAGCCGCACAGCCATCAACGATTTTGCGGGTGCCAAGGAGCGCCAGAGGTAATCTCAGGTTCCGCCTGGCCTCTCATTTTGGCCAATATATAAAATCCTTAAGTTTGATATTTTTTGACTCAGGGATTACAAGTAACAATTCAATTTTTCAATTATAAAATGTTTCCTTCTTGGTTAAAACACACACACACACAGCATTACAGCTATAATCCATATCAATACCAACTCTGGTTCTCCTACAATGGACCGGAAATTCACGAAATCAAATCCGCCCAAATAATAGCGCTAGGATTGAGGAAAGAGAGAGGCCAGCCTTATTAGTAAACTGACAACATTTCATTTAAAAAAGTGCCATGGGAGTCAGGGGAAGAAAGTGAAGTTGCTCAGTCGTGTCTGACTCTTTGCCACCCCATGGACTGTAGCCTACCAGGCTCCTCTGTCCATGGGATTTTCCAGGCAAGAATACTGAAGTGGGCTGTCACTTCCTTCTCCAGGGGATCTTCCTGACCCAGGGATCGAACCTGGATCTCCTGCGTCTCAGGCAGGCGCTTTACTCTCTGAGCCACCAGGGCTCAGTCAGGGGCCCATACACAAACGCCAGAAGCAGAAAATGAATGAATGACTGAACAAGCCGTCCAGTATCTCCCTCCCTCCCTTCCCCTAAAAGAGCGGCATACTGCTTCGATGAAAGGGTGACCACTTATAAACAATTAAACAAAGGGTACCAGTAAAGTAGTCATCCATTTATTGCATACATAGGTACTGAGTATCTTCTATATGCCAACACTACTATAAATAGGGAAAGAAGGTGATACTTGGGAAGTCCAACATATTTATCTATATTTAAAATAACTTACTTTTTTCTGATTGCAAAGTAATAAATTACTTCTTATAATTTTGAAGCTTAAAAAGAATAAAAGCTCTCAGGCTTTAAGGCAAGCTTTCTCAGTCTCGGCACTGTCAACATTTGGGGATGGGGAATTCTCTGTGGCGGGGTTGTGTGCTGTAAGCTACGTCCATGAGAAGCCAGCAGCACTACCTGCCCCCATGGAAATGCGGGGGGAATGCACTAACATCCAAAGTGCGTCCAGGCCTAGCAAACGCCCCCCTGGGGGTGGGGGGTGACCTCAGATCCAGAAGAGCTGCCTTAAGCAATCTATTTTGCTACCCAATACGGGCCTCAGAAGTCAGAGCCTATGGGGAACCCCCTTCTACCTCCAGGCCAACAAGCAGGGGGTTTCCTCCAGCAAGAGCCCTTGTGTTCCCCTTCTCCTCCCTGACGCCAAGTCACCAGCGGTCCGGGGACAGGCAGCACCGTCCCAGGTGGAGGTGGGGAGCGGCGAGCCTGGGCCCCGCTAAGGCGATCAGCTAGGCTGGAGCTTACGCTGAGGCTGTGTGCGTCAGGGCTGCTGATCCGGGCCGTGCCCCAGCCCCGCACTCCTCCAAATGAGCTTGGCTAATGACCTGGGAGGAAAGCTCTCCGTGTGCAAGGCTTAGGGAGCCACACAGAAGTCCAGCAGTCTGCGGCTGCTCTACACCAGCAGGATTAAATCGTGCCTGTCCATCCTGAGCGCTGTTGTGAGAGTCTCCGAAGCTGTGAGCAGGCATGCCTGCCTCTCCACGCCACGCTCTACAGACTGTACAAAGGGTCCATTGTGCACAACCTAATCTGAGACAGAACCAGACAACCTGCCTGGCCATTGAGCCCCATTTCTGGCTGTTTCTTCAGAACAAACACGAGTCACAAAGAAGTGAACATGGCAGTTGGGAGGAGGTGTCAGCATGAGCCCAAGTCAGGCACGGCCTTTGCAGGTGCCTTCACCCGGGTCCTGGCTGCTTGGAACCAAAGGGAAGTTAGCCTTCTGTGTTATCACTGAGGGACTCAGATTCCCTGGTTCCCAATCGCAGGAGGGAGAGCTGGAAGAAGAGGAGAGGCTGAGAGAATCTGGGTTCTGCTTTTATTCATTCATTGTGTACACTTGCTGAGTTCCTCTTAGATGCCAGACCCTGTGACTGGGGAGAATGTAGCTTTAGATGGAACCTTCCAGGGTTCACTAAATCAAAAGCTCCTGGAGCTTGATAATAACCTAAGTGAGGAGACAGGTTTATTCCCCACCTGAAGGGGAATAAACAGTCCTCAGCTCCACCTGCCTCCTGCCATCATGGCCTGTAAGCCAGTTTTGGCAGATTTTCTGACTTTCAAGAGGCACTGGAAAACAGAATTTCTGTGTGAAATCTTTTCATTGTCATGTACAGTCTGAAATCTCAAAATAAAATCAAAGAAAAAAATTCCTGCATGGACAAAACTGATCTAGTCTCCAAGTCTTTAAATCATAACTTCAGCTTTAGAGATGAACGGGAGTAGTGATTGAGAGCGAGGTACCTGGAAGCAGTACGAAGGGTGTCCGGTTCTACCTCTTACCTGCTGTGTGACCTTGGGCAAGTAACCTAACTCCTCTGTGCCTTGCTTTCCTCATGTATAAAACAAGCGTGATAAAGTATACTGTAGACTTTAAATGAAAGAATGTACATAGAAGCCTGATCTATAATAGCTCAATAAACATTAACTATCATTTTTACAGGTCATCTGGGTCCATTGCCCCAGAAATCTTTTACAACAGCCTTGGCAACTGAACATTTGATCCCTGTTTGCGTGATTTCTGAGACAGGAAGTTCAGGGTTTCTTAGGGAATGTCAGTTGTATGACAATTCCTAAATCTCAGCAGCTTAATCAAACGTATGTTCATCTGTTGCTCATGTCCCAGCCTGGTGTGGTGAACACTCCAGGTGCTCTGTTCCACCCCAGGCCCTAGGATCCATGCACCTTCTCTCTGGTGGCTCTGCCTTCTCCCAGGACCTTCCCAGAGTCCTCTACTGGGTTCTCCACTTTTAGCTGGCCAAGAGGCAAAAAAAGAAAGTGGGAGAGAAAGAAAATATCAGGTGCCTCACATTTGCACATTCCCGTTTGCCAGAACTCTGGCACATGGCCCCAATCTAATTGCAAAGGAAGCTGGAACATGAACTGTTCATCCAGAAAGAGAAAATAGCATCGGCGGACATCTAAACAATCTCTGTCAAGCCCTGCATTCATATAAAGACAACTAGGCGGACTCAGAACGTCTGCCTGTTGGCCCCCGCCTCACCCATTAGTGCGACAGGCACAGGACGCCAAGAAGATGCGAGCCGGGGAAAAGTAGGTGTGGCTTTGAATCTTAGTTAAACTACTTGTTACCTTTGAACCTTGAGAAAATTCCTTCAGCTCTCTGTACCTCAGTTTACTCGTCTGAAAGATAAAGATAGTAACTGCCTCCCTGGACTGCTTTAAGGTGGAATAAGATAATACAGGTCTTGGCACACTGCTTAACATCTGATATATAACCTCGAATTAATGCTCCTGTCTCCCCTAAAACTACAACTTAAATAAGAACACTGAATTACAGGCCGTTTTAAATAGATTATTTCAATAGAGTAGAATTAATTTTTGAGGTTAAAATAAAGTGGACAGTTGCTCAATTTTAATATTTTTTTTATTGGGGAGGAAGCATGTGTAGTAACAAAGCACTAGAATTCAGACAATCTGCGTCTGATCTAGCAGAACGAAGTAAAGCAAATCACTTATTTTTGACTTTGATTCCTCAGGCATGACCCACCAAACAGCTTCTAACAGCATTCTAGGAGACTCAAAGCAAATATGAATTTCACCAAATTAATAAGAAAAAATAAAATGGTTAACTATAAATACAGTCCCTTGAATTATTATTAATACTTATTATCTAATTAAAGCCACCTTGCTTTGAATAGTTATAACACACTAATGTATGTTCACCTAATCCTATTAACAATCCTATGAAGAAGGTACTATTACTATATTCTACCTAACAATAAACTAAGGTACAGAGGCTAAGCAACTTTCCAAGGTTTTGCAGCTGGCCTGTCGGAGACAAAGCCAGAATCAAACACATTTTTTTTTGTTTTTAACTCTCTAGCCAAAATTTTTAAATACAATATGAGACCCTCAAGTTCCAGCACCAAACACAACACAATTCTGATGTCAGAACTGCAAACAAGCAAGATTATATAGTGCCATCAGCAACAGAGCAAGAATCAGGTGATCTAAATTCTAATGCCAATTCCGCACTACCCACACCTGGATGTAAGACAATGGGCAAGTTAGCAAGTTAGCAGTGGAAATCAAGTAGTTTTAAATCAAGAAGAAATTAGGATGGCTGACAAATGTGAAATACATATATTTTTCAAATATGAACTTTATTTTTGAATACTAAAATATTTCAAATATTGAAAATAAGAACAGGTTTGTAGGGAAAGTTGCTGATAAGGTAACACAAAGACGAATCTGGGAATATTTCATATTTAAGTAGTGAAAGTCACTCAGTCGTGTCCGACTCTTTGTGACCCCTCTTCTATATGAATATTTTCCAGGTATTTAAAAATGACTATCGTTATTTCTGTGAGCTTTCTCTTCTCCAGTTTCCTCAGCTATTGTCATTGTTTTAATATCACGTCATTGCTAGCCCCTGACTCTCCTGATGGCCGTTCCATGGACAGACCTCATTGTCAAGGGACCAAATACGATGCCTGCCTTAGGTGTCTCTGAAAACACACCCTGAGATAAGTCTTGTGCAGATAATTTGGTGGGGGGAGTTATCTTAGGAAACAGAAGTGAGGGGAAGGGAGAAAAGTCCACAAATGAGTGAGTTATACCTGGGGGCAGCTGGATACTTCACTAAAGGTGGTGCACAGACGTCTAATAAGCTTGTGGAAAGATGCCCATAGGGAAACGCAAATGAAAACTACAAGCAGATCCTACTATCTACTTACTGAAACGGTGAGGATGTAAAACAGAGACAACACCAAATGTTTGTGAGGCTGCGGAAGAACTGGAATCTTCACACACTGTTGATAAGAATGTGAAATAGTTCAACCACAGTGGAAAACAGTTTGACAGTTTCTTTAAACGTTAGACATACATCTACCACACAACCTAATGATTCCACTCCTAGGAATCCACCCACGAGAAGTAAGAACGTATGTCTACACCATGACTTGCATGTACGGTAGCATTATTCATAGCATTCAAAACCTGAAAACCCAGATTGCTGTTATGAGATAAATGGATACACACCAAATAATACAACAATGCAAGAGAACACTCCTCTGGGTAGCCGTGGCCAACTTTTGAAAGTGCAAACGAGACTTGTGATTTTAAGGTGAAATGTAGCAGAGGATTGTTCCCACACTGTTAACAGGTTAGAAATATTTAAGATTAGGAAAGTTTACACGATGCTATATTTCAGTGCCTGGAGCTGACTCACCCCACCGGTGTGAAGCAGCATCCGCCCGTGCAGTGGCTCTCCTTCTCTGGCTTCCCTTTCAGCGGACCTGACTCCTGGGCCAGGTGTATGTGTTTAGTTCCATGATGAAGGATTCCAGCTTCTGCAGGACACCCCTGCCTAAAGTTCAAAGACAACAAGAATATGAGCTTCAACCTGTCTTTGTGGGGTTCTGGCTCTCGTTCCTGAGATACCAGCCTGCTAGTGACCTTCCCTCCCTGCTGACCTGTCTATAGACTTCAAAGTTCTGAATGGAGTCAGATCTGTTCCAAGCTCATAGAGCTATTGGAGTATTTCAGTTTCTTGCAGCCTGTCAGACTGAAGACCTTATCTTCTTGCTGACCATCACTTGGAGGCTGCCTTCAGCTCCTTGGTGCATATGGAAGCTCAGGACAAGGCAGCTTACTCCTTCAAAGACAGCAGGGGAGAGGTCTCCTAGCAAGATGAAATGCAATTTTATGTAATAGAATCATGTGCACATAATCACACATATCCAGTTGACTTTGCCAAGCTCCTCTAGTTAGAAGCATTTCACAGGTCCCGTTCACGCTCAAGAGGAAGAGATCATACAAAGGTTAAAGCCAGGTGGTGCAGAACGTAAGGATTACCCTAGAGTCGGTCCGGCACAGTCTACCTTCCCCAGTGATTTGTGTATCTACCACATGAAAAAGACATTTATTCCCTTCCAATTTCCCCAAAAAGCTCATCCACTACAGCATCTGTTCAAAGTCTAGAATCTCATCATCTAAATCAAGTCCAGGTATGCAGGAGTCTCTTTGAGTACAGTTACTCTCAGTCTACAAAACTAGACAACCTATCTAACTCCCAAGCATCCAACACACAGCAGAGGAATGGGCACCGTAAAATAGTAATTGACTTTCTATTTAAAATGGGAGAGAATATATGAAAGGTAAAAAGGAGTTACCAATCCAAAATCCAAAGGGATTTTGAAATTCAGCCTGGCAAATTGTTACTAGTTCCTTGATTAGATTCTAAGTTCTGGGAATAATCCCTGGTAGCTCTTGTTTCCACCCTCTGAGTCATGTTACGTTTTTCATGAAAGGCAGAACATTTGCAATTGAGTATGTTTATCATCCTGCTTCCTGCCAGTAGAATTTTGGAGACCTAACCACCTTCTTTCAGTTTTTACTCTTTCTGTCCCTTCCAGTTTAAGTTGGCAGTGCTTTTGCCAAAAAAAAAAAAAGAAATAATTCTTAAATTATTTGTGGGTCTCCTGTCAATTTCTCTTATACTTAAGCAACATCCTCAGTTTCCTGAGACAGGCACTCCTTCACCTAGGGTGAAGATGCTGAGATGGTTAAGGGACAACTCAGACAGGCCTTATCATTTGAGAAGTTGTATCAGGCACACCCTTCATCTCTAAAGAAGGCCTGTCATGGGACTGAATACAATTCTGATCCTTGGATCTTTCCAAGGTTTTAACAAAACCACTTGTACCATAACCACTTGGCTTCTTTTTCTAGGCCAGGGTTTATCTCTATGCCACCTGCTAGAAAGTCATTTCTCATTTTAAACATCTTTTGCCATTTGGAGAGACTGAGGACTGTCAAAATCATCAAGTCCCAGTTCCTTTTTGCTGAACAGCTCTTCCCTCATTTTATCTTTCTCCTCTAGCATTTTACTATATGCAGCAACTAAGAACCAGGTGGCACCCTCAACCTTTTGCCTGGAAACCTTAGCCAGATAAACAAGCTCATCATTTACCTGTTCTGCTTCACACATGACTGCAGGACACAGCTTTGCTAAGCTTTCTGTTACTACCTAACAAGCGACCCTCTTCCTCCAGCTTCCAACACCACATTTCTCCCTTTCTTTTGAGTACTCAGCAGCAGCATCCTCCAAGTTTGAATGCTTACCAACAGTCTGTTCAAGGCAATTTAGGCTTTTTCTATCATGTTCCTCAAAATCCTTCTAGCCTCTAAGCAGTTCCAAGTCAATCTCACTGTTTTAGGTATTTGTTATAGCAGCACTCCACGTGTAGGTACCAAAAATATAACCTTGTGTCTTTAAGTTTAATTGACTAGATGCGTTGGAATTTTAAGTACCTGGGAAGATTTTGAATGTCTGTAAGAAGTTTCAAAATCCAGCATCTCCAACCTGAGCTACCTGATTTTTTTTGCTTTTGAGTTTGACATAATTACTATGTCACCATAAAGGTACAGAAATATGTATTTTTAAAGATACTCTATCCTCAGGAGAGTATAAGAATACTCATAAGAGTAAGTATAGTGAGAAAGGAGAAATAAAGTATGCAAGTACTTTATAATAGCATAAGTATAAATATAATAGTGTTGTAATCATTTCAATAATTCAATATATATGTTTCTACTTTTAAAGGCACTTGTAGCCTTTAAAAGATTCAGATATAGGATACTTGAGATTTTGGACAAAATCAGCTTGTAAGTTAACGTTTAAATGCCTGGAAAATGTTATATTGGTTAAATTCATAAATTAAAAAAATTTTTTGTTGTACAAAGAGTATTTGAATTTTCAGAGGAATATTGTTTAATCTATTTATACAATTAATAAACCCAGCTTTAAAGTACAAACAACAGGTAATTGTGCCTCAGGACGTACAGAGTCCCCTCCTTGGATACTAAAGAATTTAATCAGATGCAAGCATTCCGGAAAAATTCGTGGAGGAGACGTAGAAGACGGAATCAAGGAGGCAGGAGCCAAGACCAGATTGATATCAGTTGCTACTTAAAGAGCCTGGATGACGGCTCTGGAACGCTGCTGTCCTGACGCCCTCTAGTGGTTGAAACGCAAAGAACACCTTTCCTGAGCACCAGGTGAAAGATGTTTTGTGGCTAGCTCAGCTCACTCTCTAAGAACTTTCCCTTGATTAGCGGGGTCGGGGGGAAGAGCCAGAAATTCTTCTGTCAGCGATCTTGTGAGATACTCCTCCAGCCTCTGCACAAACACTTCCTGTGTCACTAGGCGCCTCAGTCCTCTTTGAGTACCTCCCGTTATAAAGCGCTTCCTCCTTTCCAGCTGACACGCTACCCCTGCAATCTGTACCCACTGGCTCTGCTTTTCCCTCGGGGGCTGCACACAGCACCATTCTAACCTCTCCTGAGCCGGACAGCACCTCAAATATTGGAAACGCTCTTCTCCTCCCGGGTTTCCAGCTTATCTTCTCCAGGTCCATACACGTGGTTCCCCCAACTATTCCTCATGTGACCTAGTTTCCAGTTTCTGTCCCCAGTTGCTCTCTTCTAGAGGCATTTCTGGCTTGTCACTAGCCCCTGAAAGCACACTGATGACAAGGATGGCCTCCAGCCCCTGAGAGGTGGCCCAGCCTCCCAGAGGGAAGAGGGGCTGCCCGCCCCCCCATATACTCCACTCCAAGGGGGCCCTGCTGTTTGGAGAAGGCTTGTCACACGATGGATGGAGAGAAGGCTTTGCGCCCCCTTGTCTAGCCTTTCCCTCTCGCCTTTACTCTTCGCAGCCTTGAAGTATCTTCTGTGATTGGACAGAGTTCATCAGTTTCCTAAATAGTACTATGTGCAAACCACCTGGACAGATGGTAGCCCGCCACTGAGCAGAGAGACCTCTTGAAAAACCTCAAGAATGACGTCCTCCCTTGTGAGAAAGAAGCATGGTTACTTGAGACTGGATGCTGACCTTCAGAGGCTGGGGACCTCTGACCAGCCTGCATCCTTCTGCTGCAGCTGACACTCATTTTCTCTCCCATCTCCCTCTGTGAACACAAGGAAGAAAGACTAGGTGTCAATAATGTAACATCCTTTTATAGTTTGAAGGCTGATATTCAGTCTACTCACACCTCTCTTCTCTGAACTAATGTAGACTTTTCCCTGAAGGGCTATTTTTCAAAACCTTCCATCATTTTCTTTGTTTCCACTGGCTCCTTTCCAATTTCTCCATAACATCCTACTCTTATGGGCCCCAGGACTGAACAGTATGTTTTAATGACTGATATTGGCTATAGATTAAGAATTATACCTGTAAAAATATTTCCATTACAACATAGCTCATTGTACAAAGATTTATATACCTAAGGAGTTCCTGGCTGGCACATAACAAATTATGTTTCAAAACTTGCTTTGTAGATAAGTTATTTGAAATTTGGACGACTTCGCTGGTGGTCCAGAGGTTAAGGATCAGCCTGCCATTGCAGAGGACATGGGTTCAATCCCTCGCCTGGGAAGATCCCACATGTAGCAGAGCAGCTAAGCCTGTGCTGACACGAGAAGCCACCTCAGTGAGAAGCCCATGCACTGCAATGAAGACCCAGACAGCCAAAAATAAATAAATAAAATTTTAAATAGATAAATAAAAATAAAACCCCAGGCACTGAGCAGAGGAAGCCCTGAGGAGAAGGTTGATTTAAAAAAGAAAAAAGAAAACTGGGCACATTTTCCCACAGAAACAATGGCTCTCAGTCCAGCCAAAAAACCCAAAAGCCACTTTAGGTCACAGACCAATAATGATATCAGGTTGAACTTAAAATAAGAATTCTCTGATCTGAAGCTTAAGAGATGCAGGAAGGTGAAATGAGAACTTCTTCCTCAATTTCTCAGCAGAGGAAATTGAGGAAGAAATGAATGACCCTCAACCTGGGATTGGAATGAAAACTGACCTTCTCCAGTCCTGTGGCCACTGCTGAGTTTTCCAAATTTGCGGGCATATTGAGTGCAGCACTTTCACAGCATCATCTTTTAGGATTTGAAATAGTTCCACTGGAATTCCATCACCTCTACTAGCTTTGTTCGTAGCGATGCTTTCTAAGGCCCACTTGATTTCACATTCCAGGATATCTGGCTCTGGATGAGTGATCACACCATCGTGATTATCTTGGTTGTGAAGATCTTTTTTGTACAGTTCTTCTGTGTATTCTTGCCACCTCTTCTTAATATCTTCTGCTTCTGTTAGGTCCATACCATTTCTGTCCTTTGTTGAGCCCATCTTTGCATGAAATGTTCCCTTGGTATCTCTAATTTTCTTGAAGAGATCTCTGCTGCTGCTGCTGCTACTGCTAAGTCACTTCAGTCGTATCCGACTCTGTGTGACCCCAGAGACGGCAGCCCACCAGGCTCCCCCATCCCTGGGATTCTCCAGGCAAGAACACGGGAGTGGGTTGGCATTTCCTTCTCCAATGCATGAAAGTGAAAAGTGAAAGTGAAGTCGCTCAGTCATGTCTAACTCCCAGCGACCCCATGGACTGCAGCCCACCAGGCTCCTCCGTCCATGGGATTTGCCAGGCAAGAGTACTGGAGTGGGGGGCCATTGCCTTCTCCAGAAGAGATCTCCAGTCTTTCCCGTTCTGTTGTTTTCCTCTATTTCTTTGCATTGATCGCTGAGGAAGGCTTTCTCATCTCTCCTTGCTATTCTTTGGAACTCTGCATTCAGATGCTTATATCTTTCCTTTTCTCCTTTGCTTTTCGCTTCTCTTCTTTTCACAGCTCTTTGTAAGGCCTCCCCAGAGAGCCATTTTGCTTTTTTTGCATATCTTTTCCATGGGGATGGTCTTGATCCCAGTCTCCTGTACAATGTCATGAACCTCCGTCCATAGTTCATCAGGCACTCTATCTATCAGATCTAGGCCCTTAAATCTATTTCTCACTTCCACTGTGTAGTCATAAGGGATTTGATTTAGGTCATACCTGAATGGTCTAGTGGTTTTCCCTACTTTCTTCAATTTAAGTCTGAATTTGGCAATAAGGAGTTCATGATCTGAGCCAAAAGCTAAGTGCCAAAGAATTGATGCTTTTGAACTGTGGTGCTGGAGAAGACTCTTGAGAATCCCTTGGACTACAAGGAGATCCAACCAGTCCATCCTAAAGGAAGCCAGTCCTGAATACTCATTGGAAGGACTGATGCTGAAACTGAAGCTCCAATACTTTGGCTACCTGATGCAAAGAACCGATTCATTGGAAAAGACCCTGATGCTGGGAAAGATTGAAGGCAGGAGGAGAAGGGGACGACAGAGGATGAGATGGTTGGATGGCATCACCGAGTCAATGGACATGAGTTTGCGCAAGCTCCTGGAGATGGTGAAGGACAGGGAAGCCTGGCGTGCTACAGTCCACAGGGTTGCAAAGAGTCAGACACGACTGAGCGACCCAAAAAACAACCACCACCACCAACCCCAAGAAAAGCATGTGTGGTAGGACTCCATTCATGTAAGATTCTACAAAAAGCAAACTAATTTATATGACAGAAAGCAAATCAATGTTTGCCCAAATCCAAGGCAGGAAGGAGAAATGGATTCAAAAGGGCTTGAAGAAACTGTTGGAAGTGATGTAAATATTCATTGTCTTCATGTGGTAATGCTTTCATGGGTGCATACATTTGTCAAAATTGATCACACTGTACACTTTAAATATGTGCAGTTTGCTGTACATCACTTATACCTCAATAAAGTTGTAAAAAAAGAGAAAAATGTAAAAAGACTAACATGTATGGACACATATATTTTTCTTCTCAGAAGTGACCCTTCTTAACAGTTTATCATATTTGCCTCAGTAGCATTTATATAAAATAAATTAAATAAAACAGATAATAGTTGTCCCCAGCCAAGTTTTATTTCTTCAGCCCAGTCCCTGGATAACTATCATGGATTTAGTGTCTATCCCAACCATCTGTAGTAATTTTACATGTATATAAAAAGAAAGAAAGAAGAAAGTGAAGTCGCTCAGTCGTGTCTGACTCTTTGCCACCCCATGGACTGTAGCCTACTAGGCTCCTCTGTCCATGGAATTTTCCAGGCAAAAGTACTGGAGTGGTTGCCATTTCCTTCTCCAGGAAGAAGGACCCAGGGATTGAACCTAGGTCTCCTGCATTGCAGGCAGATGCTTTACCATCTGAGCCACCAGGGAAGTCTTACATGTATACATTTATCTTTAAATAATACATATTGTGTTTCAAAATTCATGTAAACGAATGCATGTTTTATGCCACACTTGCCTTTTTATTACATGTCATGAGTTGACATTACACAAAGATGTTTTATACATGGATATACTATGGTCTATATAGGGACAGTCCATTCTTTCTGCGTGCATGCGTGCTAAGTCACTTCAGTTGTGTCTGACTCTTTGCAGCCCTATGGACTGTAGCCCACCAGGCTCCTCCGTCCATGGGACTCTTCAGGCAGGAATACTGAAGTAGGTTGCCGTGCCTTCCTTGAGGGGATCTTCCCGACGCAGGGGTTGAACCCGCGGCTCCTGCAGCTCCTACAGTGCGGTGGATTGTTTACCACTGAGCCACCAGGAAAGCCCCCTGTTCCTCCTAATGGCTACTATAAGGGTTCATATCATAATACACCAGAATACTAGGATATTATGATAAAGTTCATATCACAATAATACGAATATACCACATTTTATGTATCCATCCTCCCTTTGATAGGCATTTCAGGTTTTTCCCCTCAGTTTTTCATAATTACGAGCAATAATAAGTTGCAAAGTTTTCAAAGCAAACCTCATGGTATTGGCAGTAGGAGTTACTGGGTAGTGGCTACCAGGTAAGTGGGCAGGTGGGTTTGTTGAGTTGGATGCTGGTAAGGAGGGTAGTCCTGCTTCAAGGATCTGTGGTCTGCACAGAAATAGCTGAAGTTGAATATGACCCTGTCTCTGGATTGCAGCTGAACCAGGTGCCTCTGTGATGTACCTGCAGAGCTGGAGATGGTTCAGAGGACAACTCCAGCGGCCCACCCACGGAGTTCACATCTGAGTTGGACACATGAGGAATCCAAAAGAGATGACCTTCTGTGATGCAGGTACAGCAAATGCCTTTGGCAACAAGCCATGAGCAATTCAACTCTGTCAGCTGCTGTTTAAATTCTTGAGGGTTTTCACGTCAAATGAGCATCAGAAAATGTGTATTCACAACATGTATATTCACTGCTTCTAGGTTACTGTGTGATATAAATGTACTAACCTGCCTTGTCTATAGTGATGTTCAGACCCTTGTGTGGTGCTCAACTTTTACTTTCTAGATGTGGTAAAGTCTCGGCATAGGTTGTTAAAGTCTCCACTATGACTGCGCTTCTAACAAATTTTGCTTCATACATTTTGATGCACTGTGATTCAACACATACAGATTCCCAAATCTTATGTCTTTCTTGTAAACC
The DNA here is from genome assembly GCA_006410935.1 of Redunca redunca. Lineage (NCBI taxonomy): Eukaryota > Metazoa > Chordata > Mammalia > Artiodactyla > Bovidae > Redunca > Redunca redunca. Next base: position 721,420 of record SJYQ01000551.1, read on the forward strand.
CTACCCTTCATTATTATAAAATTACATCTCAAAAGTGTAAAGAGAACCTCTGAATTGATGCAGAAGAGTTCCCCTTCAGCTACTACTACTGAGAAACACTGGACAAATTATCATTATATACATACATATATATATATATATATATATATAACTGATAGAAAGAAAGGGAACTCTCCCTACTCTAGAAACAAAGAGAGACCTTAGAGGCTGAGCAGTAAGTAGGAATTAATGCCATTGCAGTGTGTTTGGACTAGCTAGGGATTTTAGCACTCTTGCAGTCAATAGGATGCTGTCTGGTGTGATGAATGAAGGCAACAGGAATTGAGCAATCTACAAAATCTGAGTTCCTGAGAGCACAGCTACTGGTAAAAACAGGATCAGTAAGTCCCTGTGCCCTCAGGCTACAGGTGAAAAAAGAATTCATCCACAAAAACTTGAAACCATGCCTGTGTCAATACTGATGAGTTCTGAATTTTCGCTGTAAGACAGAAATACCAGGCTGAGAAGAAACATACAAGCGAGTTGAGAGCTGGTGGTATCTCCGGGACTCCAGCAGAAGCAAACCGGCAGCCACAGTGAAAGGACAATCTAACACCCCAGGCACACAACTCTTCCCCCAGAGGAAAAAACCCTGCTGAAAATAAGCTCATAATAAAAATTAATCATAGCAGGAAACCACCGAGTGTCAGATCGTGAAATTCACAGGGGAAATAATGCCCCAAGAAATAGAGAAACTAGATCAATCTATAGATGACTACAAAGTGAGTATGCTTTAGAAGACTTCAAAATGAAAGAAGGAATAGAATATATAATGGAAAACAGAAAATCATGGGAAAAGAAAAGGATCAGATAGTTCTTTTAGAAATGAAACATATGCATTGAAAGTCAAAACTAAATAGATATATTTAATACTTGAGTAGGAAATGGGGGAGGGGGTGAGGCAGAAAGATGAGAGTTTAAGGATCACAAAGGACGGGGACTTCCCTGGTGATCCAGTGTTTAAGACCTTGCCTTCCAGTGCAGTGGGTGTGAGTTAGATCCCTGGTCAGGGAGTTAAGATCCCACATGCCTCAAGGTCAAAAATCCAAAACATGAAACAAGCAATACTGTAACAAATTCAATAGAGACTTTTTAAAAAACAGTCCACATCAAAAAAAGAGCTGTAAAAAAAAAAATCACAAAGGACAAATTTAAAAGACAGAAACACAGAAGAGAAAAGAAAGTGGGAAACACACAAAAGTAAAATAATAATGATGAAAGAATCATGTATGACAGAATCATAAATAACACAAACTATATCTGACGTTATGGATGGGGTAAATAGGAAATGGGAAAGAGGCAATACTTGAAGAGATAAAGCTTGAGAATTTTTTCCAATTTGACATAAAATGTGCAGAGAAGTACACTGTATCAGAGTATATTGGCATGTAACAAACCACCCCCACACCTGGTAGGTTAAAACCACCACTGTTTACTTAAATCATAGTTCCGTGGATGAACACGCTGGACTTAACTGTACTGAGAGGTTATCCCCAAGTCTGTGGCCAGCAGGCAGTGGCCCCACTCACTTTAGCCAAAAGGAGAAATAAAGCCGAAGTGCAGGGGCTGAGCCCCAGCGGGCTCCCCACGGAGAGCGCTGTTTCCCTTGGCAGCTATCTGGCTGCGGACAGGTTAGACTCATGCTGCCCGAAGGCCTCTGTGCTCAGATTTAATGTTTTGCAGCTGGGTTTTGAAATGAGTTGTTGCGTAGCCTGTTCTCCCTTTGACATAGATTGTGACAGATGTTGACTTACTGGGAACAACTTCACTTCAAGAGAGAAGTCGGAGTCATTTTCATTAATGACTTGACATTTCCTTGCCTCTTTTGCAAGCTTGGCTTACTAACTGTTAGTTTTACCTATGACTGCTTCACCCTCTGAATTTAGCTCAAAGTGTCTGGATAAAAACAAATCACACACACATAAATAAATCACGGGTTAGTGTTAAAATTTGCTCCGCTAGAACTGCAGTACAAGACTTTCGGGGTGGCGGTGGTTATGGTTAATATTTAAATGAATCAACAAGATCTATATTTACACAATCAACAGATTGATGAATGGGCAAAGTAGGAAGATAAGACTGGATTGTGGGAAATATAAGCAAGCAGAAAAAATTGAAAATAATTGATTAACTGATAATTGATTAATTCAAAGGAGAAAACAAGAAGGTTTTCCTATTTGGGGCTTCCTACATCATGAATCTCTATTCTTCTTAGCACAGCAGTGGAAGTTAGAAAGTAATTTGTTTTTCCTAAATAACTTCCACACTAGAGTGTTTGATAAACAAACTCACAGGAAATAAGGAAATCTTATTAATCATCACTGCACACTAGAATGGGAGCAGCCCATTTACCTGTCCTGGAAACACCTTGCTCTGGAAAGGGCTCTCAGGTAGATAAAGTGAAAGTGAAAGTCGCTTAGTCCTGTCCAGCTCTTTGTGACTCCATAGCCTATACAGTCCATAGAATTCTCCAGGCCAGAATACTAGAGTGGGTAGCCGTTCCCTTCTCCAGAGGATTTTCCCAACCCAGGGATCAAAACCAGGTTTCCTACATTGTAGGTGGATTCTTTACCAGCTGAGCTACCAGGGAAGCCCAAGAATACTGGAGTGGGGAGCCTATCCCTCCTTCTCTAACAGGTCTTCCCAACTCAGAAATCGAACTGGGGTCTCCTGGATTGCAGGCAGATTCTTTACCAACTGAGCTATCAGGGAAGCCCCTTGGGTAGATGATCCACACCCAATTGCTCTACTCAAGATACACAAGATATTGGGAGGAAAAAAAAAGAGAGAGGCAAGAGGAAAAAGCGTCACTTGTCCTAGGAGACTCCTAACTGAATCATTTAGGGCCTGAAAGCAGGGACAGAGAGAACGGCTCCAGGGGAGTGGGCGGTGACCAGGAATCACTGTAGGCTTCCAAGGTACCTGTTTCAGATATTCAGACTGTGTGTCCTGAGGGAGTGCCCTTGGACTCGTCACACCAGATGTCCAGATATGTGGGTTTGAGAATTTGGTCAGGATCAACATGAGGTGCCAGGGAAGGGAAGGGGTTTCTCCTGCTGCCGGGCAGTCATTCTTAGTTGTAATGATTCTCGGGTGGGCGACACACCTGAGCCTTTGCTCTGGTTAGTCTGTGGATCTGGTGTCCCCCTCAGCCATCTCCCATGCTGAAGTCTCCCCTTTGCTTTAATAATGGCCAGTCTCTAGCCATACCACCGACATCCTCCACACGTTATTCTCCAGCAGGGGAATAGAATGCCCAGATTGAACAAGATACACAAAATGTGAGGGCAAAGTAGACAGACTCAGAGCTGGAGCAAGAGTGTGACTTTCTGAGATTTGGTCAAGCGATCCCTTCTACAGAGCACTTCCTGACTCTAGAACCTGAGCACCGGTGTTCCCTACTTTGTGTTAAGATACTGAGGACCAAGAAGGCAGTGGCACCCAGACAGGTCTGACAAGGCTGCTAGCAGAACCTGCACAGAAATTCAAGAAGGCTGCTTCCATCTCGCCTCTGATGAACACTAGAGCCTCTCCTATCTGTTCCTTCTTCCAGATCTGAGTCTATCCTGTCCTGTCCTCGGTCGCTCCAGTTATGCCTCACTCTTTTTGACCCTAAGGACTGTAGCCAGTCCATAGGATTCTCCAGGCAAGAACACTGGATGGATTGCCATGCCCTCCTCCAGGGGATCTTCCCAACCCAGAGATCAAACCCAGGTCTCCTGCATTGCAGGTGGATTCTTTACCATCTGAGCCACCAGGGAAGCCCAAGAATACTGGAGTGGGTAGCCTATTCCCTCTCCGGGGGAACTTCCTGACCCAGGAATTGAACCGGGGTCTCCTGTATTGCAGGCAGATTGTTTTTACCAGCTGAGCTACCAGGGAAGCCCCCTGACTGAGTCTACCTCAACTCAGTTACAATTCCCAACCTGTCTTCGAACAGACCATTTGGAAGAGTGCTCTTTCCCAGCTCTGCCCTGCTTTCTGCTCTTGGCATTCACTCCAGCTGCATCCATGTACCCGCACTGTTGGTTCTCCAAGGCCTGCAGGGCGGGCTCTCCTGGCATAACCCTACACAAGCTAGTTAGGACTGAGGCATTTACTGTTTCAACATGAAAAACATCAGGGAAGAATTCCAGTTATAAGGCGGCAGAGAAAAGATAGTTTTCCTCCTTTCACCTCTCAGCAAGTAAGATGAGAAATAGAAACACACAGTTTCTGATGAAACCACTAGGCTCTCCTCTTCTCAAATCACAATATGTAAAGACAGAGAATGACTGGAAGATTCTGGCCTGAGCGAAATAGAGAAAGGTGCCTAACTCCTAAACAAGTAAGAGGAAGTAGAACAATGCCAGGAATAATGAACACTCCAAAGACCAGAAGAAAAAAATAAAAACCTAGAAATAACACCCTTAGACAAGAAGAGAAAGTACATTCAGGAAATAAAAACAAGATACTAAAGAAAACAAATAATTGGAAAATAAGAATGGACTCTTGGAAATTAAGACTAAGAGATCTGAAATTTGGAAAATGGATAGAAAAGTGTGATGATAAAGTTGAAAGTCTCCCAGAAAGTAGAACAAAAAGACAAAGATACGAACAATAGAAGAGAAAAGACAGGGAAATTAGAAGCTTGATCCTGAAGGTCCAATATTCAACTAATATAAGCTCCAGAAAAGGAAATTTGGAAAGATTTGAAAAGAAGACATAAAATTTCCTCTAACTGAAAGTCTTGACTCCCTCAATGGAAAGGGTCCCCCAAGTGCCAGTGAACAGAAACTATACCAAGTCATAGTATGTCAGTTGCTAGTGCCAAAAAACCACCCTGGGACAGATCCTCTGAGGAGGACCAAGGGGCGGTGATATGTACAAGAGATTTACTAGGGGAAATGCCTGTGAAGGATAAAAGGACAGAGAGCAAGAATAGACAGGCAGAGCCTTCAGATCACGATGCAGGTCTGATACCTATGAAAGGAGAGGGGAAAGACAGACTTGAGCAGGAAAGCTTCAGACCCCAGAACAGTTCTGCAAAGGTCTCAGCCAGGCCTAAGAGGAGCCTCTGAACCCCAGGCTGTTCACAAAAGGAGCTCCACTTCAGGTAAGCCAAGCCCCACTCTAGCTGCTGTTGCTGTTTAGTCGGTCAGTTGTGCCCAACTCTTTTGAGACCCCATGGACTGCAGACCACAACGCTCCTCTGTCCATGGGGCTTCCCAGGCAAGAATACTGGAGTGGGTTGCCATTTCTTTCTCCAGGGCATCTTCCCAACCCAGGGATTGAACCCATGTCTCATGCCTGGCAGGCAGATTCTTTACCACTGAGCCACCAGGGAAGCCCAGCCTCCCTCTAGTACCCTCACCCTCACCTCATTCAGTTATCAGCTGGAAGCCGCCCAGGGGAAGGATGGCCGATTTGTTCATAAGGCATTGAATACAGAGGTGTGGCAGCTGGGCTATCAGTCAACTCTGATTTACACGGCAGATTATCTTTAAGGGATAGCTAAACAGTGAACTCTTATGGCTGCCACCGTCCGTTTCTTGCCCTTTACAGGCCAAATGCCCTATGGTTCCTACTGGCCTCTCTTCCAGAGGAAAAATTTAGAAGAGGGACGTTATGGGAGGAAATATAGCCCCTGATGCTGACATTTGTCTCGAGGTCACAAATGGGATCCGTTCTCTTCCACCTACACCATCCGATCTAAATTTCCCTTCCCCTCAGTTATCAATTCTGCAGCTTTTGGGTGGCTTACTTAGTGAGATTACCCAAACTTTCATTCTAGAGGGGTCCTGGTAATCACATTCTTTTCAGGCAGAAGTTGTTGCCCATATCTGTTCAAAAATTGAGCAAGGGTGGAGAAGAGGTGCCCACGAGGATCATCTGGGATCCAAAGACATTTCCTCCTTGCCCCCATTGTGTAAAAAGTGGCTCCAGCTTCTCCTATGGACCAAAGTCAATGATCTCTGCCTAGATGAGGACTCAGTTCACCTGCTGGTCACAGGTCACAAGGCATCCACAATGCCCGGGTTGCAGCTATAGCAAGTGGTTCAGTGGGACCCTTGCTGTATTTTCCTGTTAAGAGTGCACCGCATTTGGGTAGCAGGAGCTCTACCACAGAGCTGCAGAGACAAGAAACAGCAAGCTCCCCAGGGGGCTGCTGGGACTGACGATACCTGGTACCTCTCCTGCTTCCACCCCTTGGTTCCCAGACCCGCACAGTCTTCCCACTGAGGACGCACATCATACAGAGGACCTGGTGTAATGTGCACAGTGCCTCCTGAAGGTTAGAACCCTACCCTTTCCAGGTACAGCTGTCTCCAAGCTGGAGTTACGCCCGTGCCTTGGTAACCATTCCAGCGCTTTCTGAAGCTTGCTCCTTCTAGGTGATACAATACGTGATATGATCAGTGGAGTCCGTGGTCGTGAGCCTCCTCTCACAACTCCTTTGCTATGAAGTGCATCTGATAGCTGACATTACGCTGTGTGTGACTTCATGACTTGTTACTGTTCAGTCGCTAAGTCATGTCCGACTCTTTGTGACCCCATGGACCGCAGCATGCCAGGCTTTCCTGTCCATCACCAACTCCTGGAGCTTACTCAAACTCACATCCATCAAGTCAGTGACGCCATCCAACCATCTCATCCTCTGCTGTCCCCTTCTCCTCCTGCGTTCAATCTTTCCCAGCATCAGAGTCTTTTCCAGTGAGTCAGCTCTTTGCATCAGGTGGCCAGAGTATTGGAGTTTCAGCTTCAGCATCAGTCACTCCAAAGAATATTCAGGACCAATTGCCTTTAGGACAGACTGGTTGGATCTCCTTACAGACCAAGTGATTCTCAAGAGTCTTCTCCAACACTACAGTTCAAAAGCATCAATTCTTCAGTGTTCAGCTTTCTTTATACTCCAACTCTCACATCCATACATACACACTGGAAAAACCATAGCTTTGACTAAACGGACCTTTGTTGGCAAAGTAATGTCTTCGCTTTCTAACATGCTGTCTAGGTTGGTCATATTTTTTCTTCCAAGGAGCAAGCATCTTTTAATTTCATGGCTGCAGTCATCATCTGCAGTGATTTTGGAGCCCCCCAAAATAAAGTCTCTCACTGTTTCCACTGTTTCCCCATTTGTTTTCCATGAAGTGATGGGACTAGATGCCATGATCTTAGTTTTCTGAACATTGAGTTTTAAGCCAACTTTTTCACTCTCTTCTTTCACTTTCACCAAGAGGTTCTTTAGTTCTTCTCTTTCTGCCATAAGGGTGGTGTCATCTGCATATCTGAGATTATTGATATTTCTCCCAGCAATCTTGATTCCAACTTGTGCTTCTATCTCCCAGAGTTTCCTAAATTCATGTCCATTGAGTTGGTGATAAGCAATCTGTAAGTCCCCAGACAGTGGTGCCCGCTGAAGCTCTGTGAGGAACAGTGGCAAACCTATAGTCAGAACAGGTCTGAGGACAGGCTGCTGAGCCCCCCAGGACAGAGGGGTGGATGTAGCTGACTTGCCATGAAGCAGCCAGCTGAAGGTGAAAAAGCTATTTTCCAACTCAGCTAGTCCTGGACACTATTTCATCCACATTTTCCTTGAAAACTGGCTGGTTCACCTAGGAATTCATTTCTTTCTTGCACGTCTATTATATGTAGCTACATACAACGAGTTCACCCTTCCATCATTTTCTCTGTAGATCTCTCAGCACAAATCCAAATATTTTTAGGTGAATATTCCAAGTTACCAAACATTCACAAACCATTTCATTCCTACATAACACAGATCTAGATTTTATTTCCAGCCTCTTAGGCTTCTGTTTCCTACCGTTCAGTCCCCAAACCAATGCCACTTATTTTTTGCTCCTCTTTTGTCTATATCCTACTGCTGATACCGATTCCTAATACCAATAGATACCAATCCCTGACACCAAAAGCCATTGCCACAAAATGCTATATGACAAACATCCAAAAACTCAGTGGCTTAAAATAACAGCAATTTATTATCATTGATCTGTGAATCAGCTGAGGGTTGGCAGATCTCCACTAGGCTCAGCTGGGCAGCTTTGCTGATTTAGGTTGAACTTGGCCAAGACTGACTGGCTCTGTTCCATCTGTTAGAACCAGTGGGCTAGTCATCAGCGTGTTCTGCTGCTTCTGATGACAAAGAGTGAGAGAGCAAGCTCAGTCACACAAGTGCTTTTCAAATTCTGCTTGCAACAGTCTGCTACTATCCCATCAGCCAAAGTAAGCCACATGGCCAAGCTTAGAATCCAACAGCTGGGAAGCATAGTCCACTCACCTGAGTGGGAGGGAAAGGAAGAACAGTGAGCAATAATCTAATCAACCGCATATGCTATTGTGGATTCTTAGATCATCTCCAAAGAGGAAAAATCTTCAGGTATGAAGGATTGATTGGGAATTGGAATTCCCAGAACTTCTCAAGAGTAATACCTGAAGCAGGAAGTAGGAAACCCAACATGGGAGAGAGAGATGAAGAAGATGTCCAGTTGACAGCACATGGAAATTCCATCCTGCTGCACACACACAGAGCTACAGGAGCGATCTTTAGCAGAAGAATACCGGGCTCCCTGGCTCTCTGCAGTGCGGGCAACTGAACTTGTGCAGAACTCATCTAAAATGCTATTGTGAAGAATGGGAACACTCAAGTATACATACAACAAAAAGCTAGAGAAAGAAAAAGTGCCACACTTACCAACTTTGAAGTGAAGTCAAGTCACTCAGTCGTAGGAAAGTAAAAAAGATGCCTATGAGAAGAAATATAATCATAGTTCACTATGCTTTGGCTATAAATGATATCTCATATTAATTTAATCATAAAATTATAGTAAAACTGTATTGAAGAATGAGAAGAAGAAAGCAACATCCTTCTCTACCATAATAAAACGTTACTAGATGTTATCCAACATCAATAAATCTGGAGAAGGCAATATAAAACGTATATTTTAGCAATATGGAAGAAATGTACTGACTCTGGAAAGAGGAAGTAGAAAATATGAAGTGTGAGACATGGAACTGCCATTTTTTGTTGCAAGTCTTCTATCAATATTTGATGATTTTGTAAAAATGTATGCATATGTTATTCTGATACATTTTGAAAGGTCTAAGGAAAACTAATACAATAAGCCATTTAACACCAGGGGGAGAACAAATTTCATTCATTTCGTCATTTATTAAATAATCATTTATGCTTGGATTCAGACATCAGAATAAAGATTAACACCACACTATGTTTATGGCAGAAAGTGAAGAGGAGCTAAAAAGCCTCTTGATGAAAGTGAAAGAGGAGAGCGAAAAAGTTGGCTTAAAGCTCAACATTCAGAAAATGAAGATCATGGCATCCAGTCCCATCAATTCATGGGAAATAGATGGGGAAACAGTGAAAACAGTGTCAGACTTTATTTTGGGGGCTCCAAAATCACTGCAGATGGTGATTGCAGCCATGAAATTAAAAGATGCTTACTCCTTGGAAGAAAAGTTATGACCAACCTAGATAGCATATTGAAAAGCAGAGACATTACTTTGCCGACTAAGGTCCATCTAGTCAAGGCTGTGGTTTTTCCAGTAGTCATGTATGGATGTGAGAGTTGGACTGTGAAGAAGGCTGAGTGCCGAAGAATTGATGCTTTTGAACTGTGGTGTTAAAGAAGACTCTTGAGAATCCCTTGGACTGCAAGGAGATCCAACCAGTCCATTCTGAAGGAGATCAACCCTGGGATTTCTTTGGAAGGAATGATGCTGAAGCTGAAACTCCAGGACTTTGGCCACCTCATGCCAAGAGTTGACTTACTGGAAAAGACTCCGATGCTGGGAGGGATTGGGGGCAGGAGGAGAAGGGAACGACCGAGGATGAGATGGCTGGATGGCATCACTGACTCGATGGACGTGAGTCTGAGTGAACTACGGGAGATGGTGATGAACAGGGAGGCCTGGCATGCTGCGATTCATGGGGTCACAAAGAGTCAGAAACGACTGAGTGACTGAACTGAACTGATGTTTAGTAATTACAACAGGTTTTCATATATTTAGTCTTGTGATTTAATTTTCACAACTCTATGAGGCTGACAAAGAAGCAAATTTATCATGATATTAATAAATTTTAAGCTTCAAGACCCTTCACTGAATGGACCCCTTCCTAACTCTGGTATGGGGCCCACGTGATATATTCATACACACACAAAAAGACCTTTTGTTGATATGATGGTTTCTTTACACTTCACTTCCAAAGCATTGTACTTCCCTTATATATCCATGGGCATCATTTCTAAATAAATACACATTTTGTACCCACCCAATGTGTATTCACAATTTTGTATTCTTTTGTTTAAAAAGGGACCCCCAAAGAGGATAAAATTCAAGGCCCATAAAATCAGAATTCATCCCTAGGTAAGTACTATCTATCTCATTTTACAAACTGATGAATGAGTTTCAGTGACTTTGCCCAAGTTTGCATCTCTGGACCTAAATTCAGATATTTGAATGTACAAATCCATTTTCTTTCCACTACTCCAGAATCCATCTCTAGATGGTGGAAGAAAGGTTAAGAGACATCAGCTCCTTTCTGGGAAAATCATTCCTGGAACATGGATGGAAAGGAGGCAGTCCCAAGTCATCAGGATTCAGGTGGTGGTGGTCTGGGTAACAGGTGGAAAGATATGAAAGGGAAGTTCACTGAAGATAAATCATGATGACATGTAATTTTCTCTTCAGTCGGCTTTGCCTAGTGCTTGGAGAGCAATTACACTAAGATGCCACCCACGAGACACAGTCTACCTGGAGTAGAAAGAGGACATCTCCTTTTTCCAGATCTCTCTTATTTCAACATGGCCTCCGGGAACAGAGCTTGCATCTCCCTAATGCATCTCTAGCTGGTGGGAAGAGCTTAGGGGACAGGTTGGAGTCAGAGGTCAGGAAATCAAAGCTCCCAGAACTGAAAGAGATGCCTGGTGGCACTTAGTTCAACTCAATAAGAGGAGGCGGAGCTTAGTGAGAGGCAGCACGTGGGGTGGCTAAGAGTACACCTTTGTGCAAGTTATTTAATCCCTATGCCTCAGTGTATTCATTAGCAAACTAAAGATAACAAAATGAGACCCTATTCCCTCATCTACAATTCAGAATCTATAAATCTAACATTATTTCAAAGGATTTCCCTGGTGGTCCAATGGCTAAGATGCTGCGCTCCGAATGTAGGAGGCCCAGGTTCCATCCCTGGCCAGGGAACTTGTCTCACATGCTGCAACTGAAGATCCTGAATGGCCCAACTAAGATCTGGCGAAGCCAAATGAGTACATAAATAAATACATTTTTAAATAAATAATGTTGAAAAAATAATGTCAAAACCTATTTCATGAGAAGAGCTGACCTGAATTCATTTGGCAGCAAAATCTAACCCATTCGTGTATGTTAATCTAACCCATTCCATTTAATGTTAAATTCACATGCCTTATCACAGAAATATTAGTGTATTTGATAGTTCCATGGGGGTGTTTTCTAACACCAGATAAATGTGCTATGCACCTTTCTATTAAGCCTTTAAATAAAAGTCTATGAATCTAAAGCGCCTATCTAAAAGGCTGCTGTTGGGGATTAAATTTGTAAGATAGGAAAGGTGCTCAGAATGGTACGTGGCACAAAATAAGTGCTCTAAACAGGTTTTCTGTTGTTCCTGAGAACACCTTCTGTAAGTATATTCCTAAGAGATGTTATCTGGCCTTTATCTGACTCTCAGGGAGGAGAACACACTTCCTATGAGACAATCTAGTTTAAATCCTGGATATTTTGAATCTAATCTACTCTTATAATTTATAAGATCATAAAGATCTTATAAAACTAATTTGTCTTTCTCTAATTTCTCACAGTTAGCTTTCAGTACAGCTTTTGCAGATAGCTACTGCATCTCCCCAGGGTTTTTTTTCTCCATGGTTAGTTCTTCATATATTGCTCCCAGACCAATCTGTTCACTCTCCCCTTGACGCACTCCTATTTGCCAATATGTTCTTTCAAATGTAGTACCCCCAATAAAACCCAGAGGTCCAAACGGGTTCTGCTCAGCATAGAATTCAGTCCATTTTTTTTTTTCTGTGCTCCAGAGTGTGAAAAACAACTGCGTCTCAGTGTGAAAACAGAAGTGAGATGGGAGGAGATTTGGAAAAACACAACCAAGGCTATCACAGAATTTCATTAGAAAAACATACCGAAAAAAAAAAAAATCAATTTCAAAGCAATTTTTTTCCGGTTTCCCTGAACTAAGATGGAAAACAGTGAGCAGCCCAGGCTGATCAAAATGCAAGAGTCAAACAATATGGAAGGAAGATGGGTGATGTTATATCAATTCATTTACTGTGAAATACCACGGACAGTAATGCTGGAGCCCAGGTGAAGGTCATGGACTGTATCCCACAGTCCAAGAAAAACAAATGATATTCCAACAGAAGGAAAATAAGAACAGAGCTAAATAAAACTCTGACAAGTATCAGAACTGATTCACAGTGAATTACTAAGAAACAGGAGGACACTGCTCCCTCCAGTAGGCACAGATCACCCCTCCTCATCTCTGGCCTTGAACCCCTCTGCTTAGAGACAACCTGAGCAAATAAACCCACTGGAGGGGAAGAAATCCATTTCTTGGGGTAGGCAATGTGATCACTCAAGCTGTGAAGGAAACAGAAGGACACAGTGAGAAAACATTCTTGCCTTGCTGTGGCCATGTTAGCCACCTGCAGTGTGAACCCAGAATTCTAGATTTCTTTGGAGTCTTGGTAAAGAGCCCCTAAGAGGCTGGCGGACACATGGGGATTCATTATTCTACTCTTTCTATGTTGTGTATGTTTAACATTTTCCATAATAAAATACTTTGAAACATTTTCAAGCATTTGTAACTTTTTAAAAGAATGGCAACAGTCTAATAGTTGACTCTCTTCTTCTCCCTGTAATACTGAAGACACTTTTAAAATCTGAAGGCACCTTCATTAATGAACTGTCAGGAGGATGTTGGTAATTTCTTATGGGAACCATATATACCGTTTCCCCTGTCTGAAGCCCAGCCTTGCAGCCACCTCCAAGCAGAAAGTCTCTGTGATAGCAGCCCTTGCTCCATTTGTTTTCCACTTCTCAGGGATCCCAGCTCTTCTCCAGTGTTTGAAGACATTTCCTGTGTTTTGTTTAGTTTTCTGCTTGCTTAGGTTCAAAAGGTAATTCCAGAACTGGCTCACTCCCTCATGGCTGGAAGCAGCTCTTGGAAAGTTCTTCAAATAACTCAGCTTAAGTGTCAGGTCAGGGCAAACATCCTGTTGTTAGGACGCTCTCCTCCAGAATACTGTATATGTACATACGTACATACTCTATGGTATGTACACAGTGCCACGTCCCCCAGTGTCCAGCAACACTGGTCCAGGATTGGCAGAAAACTGGCCCCCAACTCACCATCACCCCTTTTAATCTAGCTAAAGTTTGCATTTCCCATTACCATAATTCTTTTATATTAATTTCTGTAGAATTAATCATCCTACGTTCAGGTAGGAGAATTATTTCCCTAGGGAAAATAGTAGGCCTTCCCCTGAACTTGAGACTTCCACTTGTTAACTTTAGCCTCCTCATGGCAGTAAACTAGCAAGCAAAGAAGGGTGTTCTTATACTGGCAAGAGTCATTGACTCTGATTATTCAAGAGCAGACTTAGCTCTTCATAGTAATGTGCATAAAGAGGAGTATATCTGGAACACAGAGATTCACTGGGATATCAACTGATGATTCTGTGATCAGTGATGATGAAATGAGCAACTGCAACAATCACGGCCTTACAAAATGAAGGCAACTAGAGGCCCAGACACTTCACAGACAAGGGTTTCAGTCATCCATTCAAGAAAACAACGAAAGTCAGCCAAAGAACCAGCTGAGCATAAGGGAATTACAGACAGACAGTAGGAAGGGAGATGACAAATATTAATTATGGACTTGGGACAAGTTGCAGCAACGGGGAATGTAACTTCCTCTATTAACCTTGTATTAAATCTCTGTGCTGGCCAAAGTTTGAAGGCGGCTGGACAGAATGGATTTAATGCAGAACTGATACACATGTAAGGATAAAGGTTGAACTCTACTGGACATACACTGTGGTTTCAAAATATGTCCGTAAGTTCTTTTATGCTCCTTCCTTCAAAAGATGATGCCTAATCCCCTTCCCCTTGAGTATGGACTGTACTTACTCACTTCTAAGGAACAGAATGAGGTGGAAGTGACAGTGTGTAACTTCTGGGACTGGGTCATAAAAGGCTGTATGCCACCTCTCTCTTTCTGTCTCATCACCCACTGGAGGAGCCAGATGCCACGTTGTAACAACACTCAAGCTTCTTATCCTCATCCATCAGTGGGCAGACAGCAGAAACAATAACTACAATCCCACAGCCTCCAGAACAAAAACCATGATCACAGAAAGCAAAATGATCACGTGGATCACAGCCTTGTGTAACTCAATGAAGCTATGAGCCGTGCCGTGCAGGGTCCCCCATGACAGATGGGGCCTAGTGGAGAGTTCGGACAAAAAGGGAATGGCAAACCACTCCAGCACCCCAGGAACAGTATGCAAAGGCAAAAAGAGAAGACACTGAGAGATGAGCCTCACAGGTTGGGAGGTGTCCAATATGCTCTTGAGGAAGAGCAGAGAAATAGCTCCAGAAAGAATGAAGAGGCTGAGCCAGAGCGGAAATGATGCTCTGTGGTGGCCGTGTCTGGTGGGGAAAGTCAAGTCTGATGCTGCAGAGAGGAACACTGCATAGCAACCAGTTAGCTCATCCATCCTCCTGTAAATACGCTGATCTTAGTATGTGCTGCTGTAGGTGGCATTCCTACCCAAGTCTGGCTGGGGATGGATATTCTCACTGAGTAAGCCTTTAGGAATGGAATCGCTGGGTCATAGACGTGTACGTTCAGTTTTATGAGAAACGGTCAGATTGTTTTTAAGTAGCTGTCCCCACTTTATGCTTCTATCAATAATTTATGAGAGCTCCAACGACTCCACGTTCTCAGCAACCTCTGCAGCTGCCCGTCTCTGTAATTCAGCCATCTCAGTGGTCATTAAGGGGTATCTCACTGAGATGTGAATTTGAATTCCCCTGATGACCAGTGATATTGAGCACTTTTTCGTGCACTTCTTGGTCATTTGCGGCTTAACATGACATTCTTCTAGTGGCTTTTCTGCCTTCCCTGTTTCACTGTCCCATTCCTCATTCCTGGTGAAAGTGTTAGCTGCTCAGTTGCGTCTGACTCTGCGACCCCGTGGACTGTAGCCCACCAGGCTCCTCTGTCCATGGGATGCTCTGGGCAAGAATACTGGAGTGGGTTGCCATGCCCTCCTCCAGGGGCTCTTCCCGACCTAGGGATCGAATTCGGGTTTCCAGCATTGCAGACAGATTTTTTACCATCTGAGCCACCAGGGAAGCCTTCATTCCTGGTATCTAGTATCATTTCTCAGACTACCAGTTTGTGTCCCTTCATCTTGGCTTTCCTTTAGGAATACACAGGCTAAGACAGCAGAGAAAGCTGGAGAGCTGAGAAAGTACAACTTTCTCCCCTCCCCCATGCCTGGGAAAACAGCGAAGGCGATGCTTCTCTATTGTGGCTATGCTCACCCTTCTGAGGTTAACAGGTGTGCTTCCATCTGATGTCCAGGGGAGAAGGAAGGGGGTGGAAATGCACCTCTGACTAGGAGTATTCTATAAGACCACGTGCATCACTATATCCTTCACAATTGCAGAAATCTTCCGTCTTTTGACTCTCGGTTGTCGTTGTCACTAAGATGGTCGTTCCCGCTCCCCAGTTTCAACACAGAGGATACTGGTCTAAGGACCAGGCAGAGCAATGGCTTAGAAAGTGAAATTCTTCTTTCATTCATCACCTGAACTTCACATAAGACCCAGCTCAGTCCCCCTAAGGTGGACACCATCCCTCCGCCCCCAGAGCACCCTGAAGCACCGCCTGACTCGCCAGCATGCAGACCCAAGAGGACAAAGCTGAGAGAGAAGTCCTACCACTCTCCCCTTCAGCTGGCTCTACATTCGTGTTCTGCCCCTGGATCTGGGTCTTCCCACCACCACAAGAGACATCTTCAAGCTTAACTGAGGATTCAAGACTTAGATACAGAACTACCATGTAGAAGAGTGCCTCTATATATATATATGCATTCAATAATTTTGGGTTGAATAAAATAATGAACGTACAAATGAACGGGTGCATACTTAAGTAACAGTTGAAATGTGTGTGCGTCCTCAGCTGTGTCTGACTCCGTGACCCTATGGACTGTAGTCTGCCAGACTCCTCCGACCATGGCATTTCCCAGGCAAGAATATGGGAGCGGGCTGCCGTTCCCTTGACCAGGGTCTCCTCCTGACCCAGAGAGCGAACTCGAGTCTCCTGCATCTTCCGCATTGGCAAGCGATCACCACTGAGCCGCCACAGTTCAAATAGAGTGTGGCGCACACACACACACACACACACACACACACACACACTGAGTGACACAAAACGCAAGCTCTTGGGGAGGTCCGAGGGTGAGAGAAGGGAATACGTTTCTCCAGGCAGCCGCCTGGTCTGGGGGTAACCAGGCCCGCAGCCTCCTGCTGCCCTGTCCCGGAGACCTGCTGCAGGAGGAGCAAGGAACACAGGGGACGCGGCCAGAGGTGGTGGCATCCAGGGGGCCGGCATGCTCTCCCTGCCCCAGGTCCAGGGGAGGGAGTGCACCCTGGGACCTTTCGAGCTGTGACCACACTGCCCAGGTCCCAGACCACATGGGTCCCAGCCACAAAGCCACGGAAACTGAGCAGGAAGAGACGCCCCATCACGGAGGGCCTGGAAGCAGCCTCTGCCCGGGTGGCAAGGACAGCCGCTTGGAAAGGGGCTTGGAGCGCAGAGCTGCGAGGCCCGCTGGGGAGAAGGCGCTAGGGGGCTGTGGCAGAGGCTGGAGTGTCAGGCTGCGGCGGGGTTGCAGGCAGAGCGAGTGATAACAGGAAGATACTGTAGCAGAAGAGGTGATGGAGGTGGAGCAAGTGGCGGAGCGAAGAGAAGATGGAGGCGGAGAAGGCACTACATGGAGACAGCCGTGTCCAAGCAGAGATGTGCTGTAAGGGTACAATGCACATTGGACTTCAAAGACTTGAGGGAAAAAGACTGTAAAATAACTCCGTTTTTATATCGATTACATGTTGAAATACTACTTTTGATATACAGTGTGAAATCAAGTATTTAATTATGCTTAATTATAATTTAATTATTTTTTTAATATGAAAGAAATCAGCATGTAGGAACGGGCCTGAAAGACTTACGGGAGTTGAACAATCTGAACTGAGCCTTGAAGGGTAAGCAGGATTTACCTAAGCTGGTGGGAGAAAAGGGAAACAGCTGATAAGAGAGGCTCTAGCCTGTATAGATGTGAATTCTTTCTGATGACTCTATTCAAAGCTGAAATTAACCTTCGCTGCAGCACTGAAAAAGATCAGGGAGGCTGGAATCTGAAGACATAGGTTAAAAAAAACTCTTCCACCATTGATTATTGTTGGACAAATGACTTAATGAATCTGAGACTCCAATTGCTCATTCAAAAACAGGTATCCAAAAAATTACAAGCTCTAGTGGTACTTAAATGAGATAGTATGTTAAAGAGCTCTGTTATAAAGCACCTTGAAATACATCATTCTCACTTTTTCTCCAGTATGTTTGTATTGGCACATCTTCCTAACAATTTATTTCATAAGACTCGTGTTTCTCATTCAGTGCCTGTGTGTGGTCAGAGAGGCACACTCAATTGTGCCTGACTCTTCACAGCCCCATAGACTATAGCCTGCCAGGCTCCTCTACCCATGGGATTTCCCAGGGAAGAATACTGGAGTGGGTTGCCATTTCCTCCTCCGGGAGTCTTCCCGACCCAGTGATCAAACCAGCGTCTCTTGTGTATCCTGCATTGCAGGCAGACACTTTACCACTCCACCACCCGGGAGGGCTGTACATTTTAGTATTTTCAAATGCTTCTCTTCTGCATACACATCTCTTCCACAGATACCAGACTCTTGTAATTGACTCTAGGGTATAGAGGGTAGGGGTCTTTGCAGAAGAAAATGGTATTTCCCATCCTCCTAATATTCCAGCACCATCTACCCAGTTGAATTGTCCTTATAACATTCCCTTGCTAGATAAATCTGTGAGCCTTGTCTACTTTACCTTTCAAATACCTCTCATTTCTCTTGCGGCCACCCAAATCTAACTTTTATCTTTGCCTGAACTACTGCAGTAACCTCCTAGATGCCACTAAATCCCCGACGTTAGCCCAGCTCTCTACATTCCATTCTTTACAGCCAGAGCGATTTTCCGATATCAAGGAAAAGCATTCAGTCTTGCAGCACTCCATGTGTTCTTAGCTGAAAGTTGGGTTGTTGTTGTTGTTGTTGCCCTTTACTAGACTCAGGGAGTTCTCTTCTGTTCCAAGATGGCTGAGAGCTTCTGTGATGACTGGGTGTTGAATCCTGTCGAACGCGCTCGATATGGTGAATTATGGGAACCCTGTCTGAATGGAGGTAGAACTAGAAGAACAGGGGAAGATGGCATGCTCTGAAATAATTGGACGCATCATGGCCAGTAGAAGGGGGTCAACTAGAGGCCATCTCACAGTCCCTGTTGCCTCCATGATTTAAAGGCAACCAGGTACATTGCCTTGTACAGAGGTACAGCACATCCTTCAAAACTACAGATTCTATCTTAGTCTGTGGGTGACAACTGGATCCGTTCTCTAAGATCACCATCTCAGGATGCCCCCAGAGAAGTTTCGGTTGGTATCCAGTCCCTCTTCCTGGCTGTCCTTCAGCAAATAGCAATTGTGACATCTCCAACAGGAAACTGTGGAGGCAGATTACCTACTATTCACAAGCTAGCTTGTAATTAGCTACTGAGCTCAGGAGCCAAATCCCAATGCAAATCGGCTCATCACAGGACAATTAATTAAACTTGACTTTCTCATTAGCCAACTACAGTTTCCCTAACCTTTTATTCAGGCCATGGGTTCCATGTGGCGAATGTCACCTTATGACTTGTCATTATCCGTCATCTCATTCTATTTTCTCAGAGTACTTGATACTACTTAAAGTGACATCTCTTGATTTTGCAGAATGATGAGCTTGAAGGACAAAACACTGGTTATTTAATAATTACAAGATATTGTGAAACAACAAAGGCAGTAGAATATGTTCAATAATTCATCTGTACCCTATCAGCTTTGAACCATTTTCAAATCTTCACTCTCGCGGTCACCCTCCCACATGAATGGTGCTCAAACCTCAGAAGGCTTTATATCTCCTGGAAACAGTTTATGAGCAGATCCCCGGAACCTCACCTTAGATTCTGGATCTGTAAGTCTTGGAAGCACTCCAAGCGATAAAGATGGTGGTAATCCATGAACACCTTTGGAGAGGCTCTGACCTCTGGTATTATACCTGCCTCTGCTTCTGCTGGCTGAGGCCACAGAAAATTCCCTGGCAGAGGTGGGTTTGAGCTAAGCACACAGGAGAAACCTCACAGGCAGACATATCATGAGTTAGCCACCACCTGTCTGTCCTCTGCATTCTAACCTAATAAAGGCCCCAGAGCCCTGCAGATGAGGTGCAAGGTCAGCATCATGCCAGGTGTAAGCGCCACTGGAGTGGCTGAGGACCAGCCTCTTTCGTTTGCCTTTAGTGGTAAAGAAACTGCCTGCCAGTGCAGGGGACCTAAGAGACGTGGGTTCCATCCCTTGGTCCGGAAGATCTTCTGGAGAAGGAAACGGCAGCCCACTCCAGCATTCTTGCCTGGAGAATCCCATGGACAGAGGAGCCTGGCGGGCTGCAGTCCATAGGGTTGCAGAGTCAGACACAACTGAAGTGATGTAACACACACACAGAGAAAATGTTTAAATATATAACTGCTTTGTCCTTCCCCCTCACTGGTCAGTGTCTCCGGGGCCTCTTCTTTGACCACTGATACGAACAACAGTAATAAGAGCCTTTTCTACTTTATTACGAGACAAGAGAGCCACTGAATTTCAGAACCAGAAGAAATCACTGAGATGGCCTCATTCAACCCCAGAGAGGTGCAAAGCAGATGAGGTGATGGGAGGGCAGAGTCTCCTGACTCCCAGGCCAGGGTTTTCCACTAGAACTTCACAAAATCACCTCATGTCTTTTAATCATTAATCTGTCCGTCTTTTATCTGTAACCCTGCCTCAGAGCAAAACTCAAAATGCTCCCCAGAAGTCAAACATAATAAACCACAAGTAACCAACCAAAGCGCACTCTGCCTGCTTGGCGGGGTGGGGTGTGGGCTGACCACTGCCCAGGGCTGGCCCTGCCCAGGCCCCGGCTCACCAGGGCTGTAGCTGACGCTTCCCTACTGCATTGAAATTCCTGTCTTGAATAATCATGAACTGGAACGAACAACACTGACGACCAGCAAAGAACTGCTGACAGCGAGAGTTCTCTCTCATTGAACTTTGTGAATGGGATTTTGCCAATAGAACAAAAGTAAGCAATAAAAAATAAGATAACGCAGTACAAACATGCAAACACAACAACTATTCTTCCTACCTCATTAGTGTACGTTTAATGCTTATTGACCGGAGACATACCAACACCACAGGCATTAGTTTCTGCAAGAATCCCCCAGTCAATAATGTGTTAAAAGGAGAAAAACTTAGACCTACATATTGGCCCATCACAAAAATGAGTATTACAGTTAAGCAATAAGAAGAGCAATTAAGATGAATAAACTTCCATTTGTAAGGATATTACTCAATTCAGTAAAATAGTTCCCGTATGAATTAAAATTTGCCCTTAGCAAACAAAAATATTACACCTCATAGTTTCACTGTTTAAATTTTTCTCCTTTTTTGGCCACACGGCAGGGCATGCAGAACTCCACTGACCAGGAGTGGGACCTGTGGCCCTGGCACTGGAAGCAAGTCACCTTAACCACCGCACCACCAAGGAAGTTCCACTGTCATAAATGTCTTAAATTTTGAGACATAAGTAAAAACTCCAGTAGTCATATAGACCACAGAACTGAGGTAAGTGAAGTTCTGTTTCTTCATCTTTGCATTTATCGTGCTGTAACTCTTTATTTGGATTTTACTGTGTAAATGCAGGAACAAGTTCATCCCAAGTGCGAGAGGCAGAAACTGTACCCGAGGTGAGCTGGAGGGACTTCTCATGTTGAAATGCATTCTCCAAAGAATGCATGCAGCCAAGTCACAGTGCGTGTGGAGGGAACAGCGGAGCAATTTATGACTCACTTCCCCATGAAATACAGCTACTAACAGATAATCAATACAAATGTGTGAATTCTAAGCTTTCATATATATTAATAAAACCCAACAGTAACTCAGCAATTGTTTGGAACTTAAACAATTGGGGGATGGTACTTGATCACTGACATGTTCAGAATTGCCAGAACATGGTAATAATTAAAAGCAGACTACTAATAAGTTTTAGCACATCTACACACAACCTACAGGTAATATCGTGGCTTCCTGGTGACAGACTGAATACTTCTCCCTAAGAAAGTGAACAGACGAGGATGCTTTCTCTCATCACTTCTGTTCAGAACTGCAAGCTCTAATAATTGCCCCCAAAAAGGCTCAAAGAGAAAGAAAAAGCACAGATAATGGATGGGGAAAAAAAATAAATCTTTGTTCACAAATAATATCATTATGTTAGAAAATCATAAGGGATCTACATACATACACATACACACACATACACAGAGCTACTAAAACTAGTGAGTTGAACTTATAAAGGTCATAGGCTATAAGGTCAATATATAAACTTGATTATATTTTTACATACCAGCAACGAGCACTTGGAAAATGAAATAAAATATATACTTACTTGGTACCATCAAAAAACATGATCTACTTTGCAGTCAATTTGACAAAGTATGTGCAAAACCTATACACTGAAATTTTAAAAACACTGCATAAAACATGAAGACCTAAACTAACAGGCTCATATCATGCTCATGGATCTGAAGGTTCAATATTGCTAAGACAGCAATTCTCTCCCAAATTGATTCATGGGTTGAACACAACTGCAATCAAAATTCCAGTAGATTTTCTTTTAGAACTTGATGAGCTGATTCTAAATTTTTTAAGGAAATGAAAATGACCTAGAGCAACCAAAGCAGTTTCAAGACTTCTATAAAATATAATAATCAAGACAGCACGTCAGGGAAACACATGGATCAATAGAAGAGAGACAAAAACAGACCCACAAATATATGTGATTTTCAGGCAAGGTGCCAAGGGATTTCCATAGGGAAAGGGACGCTGCAAAAATTACAAGTATTGAGCCTCAACTCACAGCATACTCAATACTTAACTCATAATGGGTAATAGACAACATATGAAATTGAAAACCATAAACTCCTAGAAAAATGTGAAAGTGAAAGTCACTCAGTCATGTCTGACTCTTTGCGACCCCACAGACTGTATAGTTCATGGAATTCTCCAGGCCAGAATACTGGAGTGGGTAGCCTTTCCCGTCTCCAGAGGATCTTCCCAACCCAGGAGTCAAACCCAGGTCTCCTGCATTGCAGGCAGATTCTTTACCAGCTGAGCCACAAGGGAAGCCCAAGAATGCTGGAGTGGGTAGCCTATCCCTTCTCCAGTGGGTCTTCCTGACCCAGGAATCAAACCGGAGTCTCCTGCATTGCAGGCAGATTCTTTACCAACTGAGCTATCAGGGAAGAAAACCAAAAAGAAAATCTTTGTAACTTTGGTATAGGCCAATATTTCTTAGGGTTAAAAGCCACAAACCATTAGGGACATAACTGGAACATAAGGCTTTTTCAAAATTAATACTTTTGCTCATTAAAAATCACTACTTGGAAAACAGAAATAAAGCCACAGACTAGGAGGAAATATTTCCTCTCCCTCTCATTCATATATACATCTCACAAAGGACTTATACACAGAATATAAAAAGAACTAATATAATCCAAGTGTGAAGACAGAAATGAATTAAATATAGGCAAGATGTTTGCAAAGACACCACAAAGAAGACATATGAATGATCAATAAGCACACGGAAAGACCTCAGCATCATTAACCATTAGGAAAATGCAGATTAAAACCAAAATAAGACACCACTTCACAGCCACTAGAATGACCAAAATAAAAGATACAGACAATACCAAGGGCCAGTGACATTGCTGGTAGGAGTGTAAAACACTGCTGCTACATTGGAAAACATTCTGGAAGTTTCTTATAAATTTAAACATATACTGTATTTATCATGTTGCCCAGTAACTCCACTCCCAGTATTTATCCAAAAGAAATTAAAGCATATACCCACACAAAGATTTGAACACAAATGTTTAGCTATACAACACACGTAACCAGAAACAACCCAAATGTCCATCACCAGGGGAATGGATAAACAAATTGTGGCATATCTATCCAATGGAATACAACTCAACAATAAGTAGGAAGACCTCATGGATATACTGCAATAACATGGATGACTCTCAGAAGCCCTGCGATGAATGAAAGAAGCCTGACACATTTACGTGAAATTCTAGAAAATACAAACTTTTCTGCAGCGACAGAAAGCAGATCAGAAGTTGCCTAGGGGGTGGGAAAAAGGGGAGACTAATGGAACAGGATACAAGGGAACGTTGGGAGTTGATGGAAACATTCTACATCTGGATTCAAGCGGTACTTACATGGCGGTATACATTTTTTCAAAACTCACCAAACTTTTAAAAATGGAAGCATTTTGTTGTATATAAATTATACTATAAAACTCGTTTTAAAAAACAACAATAAAAACCCAAGCTCCTAGACTTCCCTGGTAGCACTGTGGATAAGAACCCACCTGTGAATGCAGGCGACATGGGTTTCAATCCCTGGTCCATGTGCCACAGAGCAACAAAGCCCATGCGCGACAGCTGCTAAGCCTGGTGCTGCAACTGCTGAGTGCCCCGCACCGAGAGCCTGGGCTCCACGAGAAAAGCCACCGCGCAGAGAAGCCCGAGCACCCCAACCAGAGAGCAGCCCCCGCTGTCCCGGACTAGAGAAAGCCCACGCACAGCAACGACAGATCCAGTGCAACCAAAAAGAACATAAAGTAATATAGTTAAAAAAAACAAGCAGTTCCCAAATGCTCAACTAGCTGCCCACTGTCGCC
This sequence comes from Redunca redunca, assembly GCA_006410935.1. Taxonomy (NCBI): domain Eukaryota; kingdom Metazoa; phylum Chordata; class Mammalia; order Artiodactyla; family Bovidae; genus Redunca; species Redunca redunca. Next base: position 745,648 of record SJYQ01000551.1, read on the forward strand.
TAGAGGGCAGGGCTGTAAAGGGGTCACCTGCTGCACGGAGGACCCTCCAGGCTAATGTGTGTTTGGCTCTGGGCCACTGTGTGATGTCTCACGTAATGCAGAGGACCAGCCCGCATGCACACGATGGCGAAGCGGAGGCCTGGACCAGAGGTGGGCTTAGAAGGGCCGCCTTTGTGCCCATCACCCACCTTGGCTCCTACTTGGCTTTCTGAGGGCACTTCCACCCAAGGAGAGATTTCAGCTGGTCTCAAGAAGGGCCACTGGGCTTCCAAAGGAGTCCACTGGACCAGGAAGAAGGATGCAAGGGACAGAAGATAATGAGCGCCCTGCTCTGAACCTCCCCCGGGAACAAGAACCATTTCTTATGGCTCCCTCTGTGCCAAACACTATGGTAAGAGCTTTCCCTGTGTTATTCAAATTCTTACCATAACCCCAGGTGTCACTCCTGTTAGGCCAGTTTAGAGAAGAAACACCAGAAGCAGCAGAAAGGAGAAGACATTGCCCCAAGCTTTCAGAGCCAGTACAGGGCAGGGCTGCAGCCAAGCCCAAGAGGCCGAGCCTGTGCTCACGCCCACAGCCTCGCCTGGTGAACCAGCTGGGCCGCCTGCCCGCAGCGCCCTGCCCAAGGCGCACATGGCCGAGGGGAGCCTCAGGGACGGTGTTCAGAACAGACAGGACCCCGGCCCAGAACACGGAGTCCTGTTCTCCTCTCTGCTCCTGCTCCATCAAGAGTGCCCACAGTTCAGAATCCTATTAAGTCATTTCCTCCAAAATTCAAATACAGAAGTACTTTTAGGAGACACACAGCACTCTGGCTATTCCCAAGTGCTATAAATATACAATTTATGGGGAAAATGGGGACTCTGTGTCACATTCAAACTAAGAACTATTTGAAGAAAGGAGGAAACTATCCTATCCTCTTGAGTCATGGGGAAAAATAACCATAGTATATCATGCTAGTAAATAGGAATATAAAAATAGCTTCTGTTTGGAAGTGCTGATTGAATGTTAATGGGGCCTTGAGTTTATTTCAAGTATTTTTCATTACACATTTTTACTTTTTTTTCAATTTTGTCTTTGCAATCTGTAAGTTCCCCCCTCATATTAAACCAAGGTCAAAACTTTAGATGCCAAACCTTGAAAAGCCTTAAGATCGATGTGCTCACCTCCCTGGGAAAAGAAGAAACCAAAGACAACTGTTCTTTGAAAACAGGCTACCATGACCCAGAGGTCATCAGTCATGTCCTGAGGGTGGGGCCCGTGGCTGATTTCCTTTGACTCACCCAGAGCACTTGTGCACATTGGTAGGCTCTGGGTTTTTTTGCCCAACACTGCTTTTTTCCAGGAAAAAGCAGTCCTCTTCCCTGGAAACTGCCCTCCCCTACTCTAACCTCCAAAGTGAGAGACAGCCGCCAAACCTGGTCTCACCTGACCAAGTCGGTGAGAAGGCCGCCAAGATTGGGTCTTGTCCAGTCCTTTCCCAAGATCTTTCCAATTAAATGAAAGATAGCACGACAGGGGACTTATGAGCCCAGCAGCTGCTGGCACTGTGTCTGGCTGAGCAGGGAAGTCAGTCTGCAAAAAAGAGCTGTCAGGCTCTCTCTGACAAGGCTGCTCCTCCAGCCAGCAAGCTGGTATTTTCCAGGTGTTTGTTACAAGAGGGATTACATGTCCTAGACGAGGGCACTGTGGGTCTACAAGGACCAGTAGTCTGCTTGCATTCTGCTCAAAGCCATGCGGAAGCCACAAAATGAAATAATACCTACCCAGCTGCCATTTATAGACAGGTCCTGGGTAGCTCACGTAATTCATCTCATTTAACCCTTACAACAGCTCAGTGGAGGAAAGGACTATTATTGTCCCTGTTTTACAGATGAGCAACAAAACCAAACCAACTTGAAAGGGTCAAGTGTTTTAGATCTTAAGTAATATACCCACATTAACAGCATCACTTGCTTTCTCCTATCACCCTGAGGGCAGCACTGACCCTGGTGACACTGGTTGGCATCTGGACTCCTCCCTAACCATTCTCATGCAGGCACGAAGCACAAAGCCAAACCTAAGCCAAACGCCTGATGCAAGTGTGCCCATGTTTTAAAAAGAGCTAGCAAGTATGAAATGAGTCCAGTATTTGAAGCCTGCCCAGCAAGCCTATCAATTGGAAATTTCTTTTAAAAAAAAAATTAAGTTTTTTTTAATGTGGATCATTCTAAAAGTCTTTATGGAATTTGTTACAATATTGCTTCTGTTTTATGTTATTGCTTCTGTTTTATGGTACCTCAAGGTCCCATGGCCTTGAGGCATGTGGGATCTTAGCCCCCCAGTTCAGTTCAGTTCAGTCGCTCCGTCGTGTCCAACTCTTTGCAACCCCATGGATCGCAGCACACCAGGCCTCCCTGTCCATCACCAACTCCCGGAGTTCACCCAAACTCATGTGCATCGAGTTGGTGATACCATCCAGCCATCTCATCCTCTGTCATCCCCTTCTCCTGTCCCCAATCCCTCCCAACATCAGGATCTTTTCCAATGAGTCAACTCTTTGTGTGAGGTGGCCAAAGTATTGGAGTTTCAGCCTCAGCATCAGTCCTTCCAATGAACACCCAGGACTGATCTCCTTTAGGATGGACTTGTTGGATCTCCTTGCAGTCCAAGGGACTCGCAAGAGTCTTCTCCAACACCACAGTTCAAAAGCATCAATTTTTCGGCACTCAGCTTTCTTCACAGTCAAACTCTCACAACCATACATGACCACTGGAAAAACCATAGCCTTGACTAGATGGACCTTTGTTGGCGAAGTAATATCTCTGCTTTTTAATATGCTATCTAGGTTGGTCATAACTTTCCTTCCAAGGAGTAACCGTCTTTTAATTTCATGACTGCAATAACCATCTGCAGTGATTTTGGAGCCCCCAAAATGAAGTCTGACACTGTTTCCACTGTTTCCCCATCTATTTCCCATGAAGTGATGGGACCAGATGCCATGATCTTCATTTTCTGAATGTTGAGCTTTAAGCCAACCAGGGATCAAACCCAAACCCCCTGCATTGAAAGGTGAAGTCTTAACCACTGGACTGTCAGTAAAGTCCTAAACTGGAAATTTCATTCACAACACACATTGATTGATTCTGCACCCTTGCCCTGGGTAGGGAGGCTAAATGGAGAAACAGGGGAGAGCCTCAGATTTCTATGGTATGTGCGTTTTAAAAAGCATTATTTTCTTTTGCAGTAAAATACACATAAAATTTACTATTTTAAACCTTTTAAAGTAGATGGTTTGAAAAAAGCTCAAGAAGGACCAGTAAGATAGTGGAGTAGAAAGATGTGAGCTCACCCCTTCTTACAAAATCATCAAAATCACAACTCATTGCTGAACAACCATAGATTTAAAAAAACAACAATAATTCTGGAATCTACCAAAAAAGAAACCCCACATCCAAAAACCAAAAAGAAGCCACAACAAGATGCAGCTGAAAAAGTGTACCCAGAGAAGATGTATTTAACACCACTGGCCTTTTGGTGAGACAGTTGTTCTTAAGGACACTGGGAGCAACATCAAGTCAATTAAGAAGGAGGCAAATGACTGCATGCGATTTCCTTTGGCTCTCGATGATCTCAGATGTCCCTGTAGCCACTCTGCCGCTGCTTCTGCGAGGAGTCAACACCCTCACGCTGAGTGGGGAAGGGTCTGAAGATCGAGCCTCCACGCACTGAGAGGAACAACTCACATAAGAATCCTTGCAGAGCTGAGAAGACGTGAACTTGGTGGAACTGGATATGGGATCTGCTGACGTGCATTCTGACGGACGCAAATGAGAACACCTGGGAGCACGTGGAGGCCTCGGAAACAAGGCCACAAACTCGTAAAGATGGAGCGTCCACAGCCTGTGTGTCTTCACGGCATCATTCACTGCAAATACACCGAGGAAAACGTCTGCATCTCTCGCCACGCGCATCTGCCAAGCCCACCAGCCTTGCCAACAGCGAACCTCTTTTGCTCTCATGTCCTGAACCAGGATGAAGAGATGCGCATTTGCAAGCACCTTTAATAACAAGGAACACTAACTCTGAACCTTAATTAAGCAAAACAGGCATCTACTCTTTTTGGATACCTGTAATACGAGTATTACAAAATATTGTAGGATTACATCTTGAATTTCTTTCTAAGAAATCAGAAGAGTTTGTTTCTTTGTGTTTTCCTAGACTTTTAACTCTTGACCCATAAAACCCAAAATACTTACTATCTGGCTCTTCACAGAAAAAGTTGTAAATCTCTACAATAGACTACCTCCATTTTACATAGAAGAAAATGAAAGAAGCTCAGCCACTTGACAGGCAGGCAGGCTGATTTCAGAGGGCATGGCCTTCCCACTGATCCATGCCACCTCCAACAACACACACAAGAGAACGGGCGCCTGAGACATGCAGCTAACAACATAAAGAGAAGACACTGGAGGTAACACCCACATGATAAAGTCACATTCGTAAAACCAGCACATACTGGTCTGAAACAGAACCAGTTGGAGACCATGGGTCAGGGATCTGCTCAGCATGTTCTAACAATAAAAAACAGTCATGTGACACATAAAGATGAATCATTTCTTGGAAAGATGACAGGTTTCAAAAAAAGTAAAACTCAAAGACATAAATTTAAGTCCCATTGTTTCATAAGTGAGACTTCACGATTAAGAGATTTGGCACAGGGAACTATATTCAATGTCCTGTAATAAATCATAATGGCAAAGAACAGGCAAAATGTAAGTAAATAAGTGGACTGTTCCCTGGCATTAAGTATATCCCCATAGCTGTGGAACCACCACCACCATCCATCTCTAGAACTTTCTCATCTTCACAAACTAAAACTCTGTACCCATTAAACACGAACTCCCCTTCCTCTGCCCCCAGCACCTACCCTTCTACTTTCTATCACCATAAACCCGACTACCCTAAATGCCTCACAGAAGTGGCACACTACACGTTTGAATTCTCAGTCCCTCCATGCACATACTGAGACCTACTATCTGCCCAGAACTGTGCTGAGCTGTATGGCAGGAATATATAAACCATGAGATCAGATTTCTGCCACCAAGATTATTCCAGCTGAGCTGCAAAGGCAAGGCTACCTTCTAGGCTCTCTCTTATCTAAATTTCCTCGGTCCTCCAGGTTAGACTATACCCACTATACAGTCTAAGAAGTCTTCATAAAAGTGGTGACTTGAGGAATGAGAAGGATGTACGGTTGGGAAGAGAGGAAGATTTTAAATTAATTAAATCACTCACAGATACAGGCAGCCTGGTTCATCCCACATCCACCCAGACGAAGCCACCGGGCCAGAGTCATGACCTGGCTTCTCTGAGGACAAGATGCTGGATCCTAGACCCATGAACCAGACTTTGTATCCACCAACCACACATACAACGGTTTCCTTTTCTCCTCCTGCAGAATAAGACACAGAATAAAATCAAAACGGTTTTGTTCTTATTATTCTTTTTAACTATCTCAGAAAAGAACCGACTCAGCTCTTTTGTGCATTTATCATTTTCCTTTGGCAGAAGAAGCTAGGAAGAACTTCTGACACTTGTGTGGAATGTCTGATCACCAGGGTCAGGTCACGTCAACCTTGACCATGGCAGGGGACACGGACCCCTGGAAAGATAAACCTCCAGATGCTTGCCCTAACAGTCACATCAGGCCTTCAAACCAGCAGTGTGAACACCACCCCCGAGGCACCAGCCCTGCCAGCACTTTGAGCAAGTGTCCAACGGAACTGCACCCAGACAAGGCTGTCTGCGCAGGGGTGCCTTCCACCGTTCTTCCTGCTGGGTCTGTTTTCCAAACACAGGCCTTGGATAGGGACCCTGGTGGGTGAGTATGAACAGGAAGGCCTGTATTGCTGTCATTCATGCTGCTTTGCCTTTTCTGCCCCCTACCCTTCAGGATGTGGCAGTTAGAATTCTTAGCATGTCCTACAGAATGTAGGTTTGATGCTGATTGTAAAGTCAACTGTACATGAACAGAAATTGCAAGCGCAGAGTGGAGTGAAGCAGCCAGAAAGTGCGCCGTGGGTCCTTATAAGACATTTTACAGCCCTGGGGGAAGGAAAATGTGAAATGGGTCCAGTGGGTCCTATCTGAATAACTCCAAGCCTTGCACAGTTAGAGACATGTAATAGTTTACGGTGAACAGATACACATGAACCATAACAAAATACAGGATGGTGGACTAAGGGATTCTGAAAAGGGATGGAAGTTCTGAGATAAACCCGTTTACTATTTCTTCCTAATAGTTCTGAGAAATAGGAGTAAATTTCTAAGGCCTGTCTGAGAATTCCCACAGGAAGAGAACCATTTTTTTTCCTGCCACCATTTTTTCCCTCTTATCCCAGCGACATGCAAGGGGTTACCTGGGGAGCACTACTCTTTTGAGGTGGGGACCACAAGGATGGTGCCCTCCGAGCAGCAGCCCAGGCTCCTCCAGCACACCATGGCCAGGAAAAGACAGCAAGGAGACATGGAACCACAACTCCACTGCGGTTACATGTACCAATTACATCATCCATCCACTCTCTTGCTTATTATTTTCTGCTACATGATGAATTGGTTGAATCTTAAAAATATCTCAGTTTTGGTCCACAATATTGCAATATTGGTCTACTTGTCTCTAGTAGGTTTTTTTCCCCAACACATCCCACATCCTTCCTTGAAGTGGTATGCTTAAAATATAAATCTTACTATATACCTCTCTTGCATGCCTTCAGGATAAACTCCAAGCTTAGCTCACTGTTTCAAGCCAAAAGAGACTCACACTCATATATATAAGAGTAGTGAAAATGTTACATTTCAAAGGTAAGTTTAAAATACTTCCTGAGTCTTCAAGCCAAAAGTCAACCAATGAAATAAAGTCTATAGTAACATTTTCCTCGCATTAACTGACAGAAAATGGTAAAGTTAAAAAAATGAAGTAGTTGGGTCTGAAAAACCTAGAGGTGAGGATCAAAAACAATTCACCATGTGGGAATACCTTTTGTTACACTCACGATTATAAATATAAAATGAAAACATTATTTGAAAGGCACACAATTACTTACAGTTAACAAAACAAAGCCTCTTTATTCTGGCACACATTTCTTATATTACTCTCCATGCTTCCCCATCATCCTGTGGTTACCTCTCAAGCTACCTGCACACTCGTTTTTGTTTTAGTTACTGATTTTAGGGAGTAGTAGTTGTTCAGTTGTGCCCAACTCTTTGTGATCCCATGGACTGCAGCCTGCCAGGCTCCTCTCTCCTTAGCATTCCCCAGGCAAGCATACTGGAAGAGGTAGCCATTCCCTTCTCCAGGGGATCTTCCCAACCTAGGGACTGAACCTGGGTCTCCTGAATTGCAGGTAGATTCTTTACTGTCTGAGCCACCAGGGAAGCCTCTGAATTTAGGGAACCCAAGTTTAAAAAGTAGATACCAGAGTGGCCCTAGAAAGCAGAAGCTTAAAACCTATGAATCTCCAAACCTCAAGATGGGTTTCTGGAACCGGATTATTTACCCACCAGATAGTAACAAGAATCTCATTTCCAGTGATAAGTAGACTGATGAGAACCCTTGGTGTGCTGGGGTGTTAGGATGAGGATTCTCACCTCTGATGAATTAAGATGAGGAACAGATGAAAGGGAAAATGGTTTATTCAGTAGCTTTGGCTGACCCTATAACATATGTTATATTTAACCCTGCTTATTTAACCTATATGCAGAGTACATCATGAGAAACGCTGGGCTGGATGAAGCACAAGCTAGAATCAAGACTTTCAGGAGAAAGATCAATAACCTCAGATATGCAGATGACCCCATCCTATGGCAGAAAGCGAAGAAAAACTAAAGAGCCTCTTGAAGAAAATAAAAGAGGAGAGTGAAAAAGTTGGCTTAAAGCTCAACATTCAGAAAACGAAGATCATGGCCTCTGGTCCCATCACTTCATGGCAAATAGATCGGGAAACAGTGGAAACAGTGATAGACTTTATTTTGGGGGGCTCCAAAATCACTGCAGATGGTGACTGCAGCCATGAAATTAAAAGACACTTACTCCTTGAAAGAAAAGTTATGACCAAACTAGACATACTGACATATTAACATAGTTATGACATAGTTATGACATATTAAACCAACTAGTTATGACATTTAAAAAGCAGAGACATTACTTTGCCAACAAATGTCCGTCTGGTCAAGGCTATGGTTTTCCCAGTGGTCATGTATGGATGTGAGAGAGACTATAAAGAAAGCTGAGCACTGAAGAATTAATGCTTTTGAACTATGATGCTGGAGAAGACTCTTGAGAGTCCCTTGGACTGCAAGGAGATCCAGCCAGTCCATCCTAAAAGAAATCACTCCTGGATGTTCGTTGGAAGGACTGATGTTGAAGCTGAAACTCCAATACTTTGGCCAGAACTCCAATACTTTGTGAAGAACTGACTCAATGGAAAAGCCCCTGATGCTGGGAAAGATTGAAGGCAGGAGGAGAAGGGGACAACAGAGGATGAGATGGTTGGATGGCATCACTGACTCAATGGACATGAGTTTGGGTGGACTCCAGGAGTTGGTGATGGACAGGGAGGCCTGCCATGCTGCAGTCCATGGAGTTGCAAAGAGTAGGACACGACTAAGCAACTGAACTGAACTGGTAACACATGTACATCCAGAAGCAGTTAGCCTGATAGATCATTAGAGTAGCCTATTAAAGTTTCAGCTAAGCTGCCATTTGGGAAATAATATGTTAAAAGGATGGGATGTGGTCATCCACAGTAAATTGTATATGTTAAATCAATGATTTAATGGGTTTATGTCCCCAATACCTAGAGTACCTGGGTCCTCAACACATATAAACTTTCAAGCACCACAAAACCTGGATCCATATTGTATCTATTAATGTCAGCATCAAAAGTAGCTAGATCATACCCTTCTTTCCTAAACCTCAGCTCCTCAAACTACCTTCCAAATTTTCTCTAAGTCAGCTAAACTGTAGGCTTCTGCTAACCACTACTCTCAGGTCAGTTCAGTTGATCAGTCGTGTCTGACTCTTTGCGACCCAATGGACTGCAGCACGCCAGGCCTCCCTGTCCATCACCAACTCCCAGAGCCTACTCAAACTCATATCCATCCACTTGGTGATGCCATCCAACCATCTCATTCTCTGTTGTCCCCTTCTCCTCCTGCCTTCAATCTTTCCCAGCATTAGAGTCTTTCCAATGAGTCAGTTCTTCGCATCAGGTGGCCAAAGTACTGGAGTTTCAGCTCAGCATCAGTCCTTCCAATGAATATTCAGGACTGATCTCCTTCAGAATGGACTGGTTGGATCTCCTTGCAGTCCAAGGGACTCTCAAGAGTCTTCTCCAACACCACAGTTCAAAAGCATCAATTCTTCGGCGCTCAGCTTTCTTTATAGTCCAACTCTCACATCCATACATGACTACTGGAAAAACCATAGCCTTGACTAGACAGACCTTTGTTGGTAAAGTAATGTCTCTGTTTTTTAATATACTGTCTAGGTTGGTCATAGCTATTCTTCCAAGGAGTAAGCGTCTTTTACTTTCATGGCTGCAGTCACCATCTGCAGTGATTTTGGAGCCCCCCCAAAATAAAGTCTCTGCCCGTTTCCATTGTTTCCCCATCTATTTTCCAAGAAGTGATGGGACTGGATGCCATGATCTTCGTTTTCTGAATGTTGAGCTTTAAGCCAACTTTTTCACTCTCCTCTTTCACTTTCATCAAGAGGCTCTTAAGTTCTTCTTCGCTTTCTGCCATAAGGGTGGTGTCATCTGTGTATCTCAGGTTATTGATATTTCTCCCGGCAATCTTGATTCCAGATTGTGCTTCATCCAGCCTGGCATTTCCAACCTTATAGAAACTAAAAAGAAATACTATGTACAACTGTACAACAACACGTTAGATAACTTGAATGAAATAGACAAATTCCTAGAAAGATACAAACTACCACAACTTCCTCAAGAATGAACTGACAATCTAAAAGACCTACAACCAGCAAAGAAATTGAATTAGTCATTTAAAACACTACCCTTAAAGAAACACTCAGGCTAAATGGCTTCTTCGTTAAATTCCAAGAAGCATTTTAAAGAAGAACACCAATTATTCACAAAATCTTCAAAAATATGAAAGAGGAAGGAGTATTCTCAATTCATTTGTAAGACTGCATTACTCTGACACCAAAACCAGACAAAAACATCTAAGAAAACAAAGCTAGAGGCCAAAACCACATAAAGGAAGGGTGCCTCCAAAAAGTGTGGTTCAGGTACACAGCTCTATAATTTCAAGTCTTTAAAGCAACATCCATAAGTAATTTTCTCAAACTGGACTTTTGATAAGGATTAGCTAGCAGATTTGAAAGTTATAATCTCTGGCACAAATCTAAAAAGTGAATATTCTGCATTATCAGTGAAAGTCCTTGTGCTTTGCCAACTTCCAGGGCAGGGGACAGAAATGAGATCCTCTTATTTATTTATCATTAACAGCATGATGAAAGGGAAACGGTTACCACCAAAATAAGAACTTAAGAGTGTTTTTCTTGTTGAAATTTGAACAGAGTGTGGGGCAAGGGAGATATATTTAATAATTTGATTTAAATTTTAATTTAAAGCTACAAGAGATTTCAGATTATTAGAAAGTTTAAGCATTGAATTAAAAACTAACCCTGAATATTCATTGGAAGGACTGTTGCTGAAGCTCCAATGCTTGGCCACCTGATGCGAAGGGCTGACTCACTGGAAAAGACCCTGATGCTGGGAAAAGTCACTAAACTACCGCATCATTTTTAAACCTGGGCAGACACAAGTCTGTTGCTTTTGGACCTGGACACAGGAAAGACAGGTTTCTTTCCTCTGGACTTTAAAAATATATCCAAATACATCTTGTGAGTAAAATAAACATAATTCCAGGAGTCTAAATTCTGCTCTTTTTCAGGTCTTGGTTAAATGTTGCCACTGTCAAGAAGACGTAGTTGTTCTGTTTAGTGTGGCACAGGAAGGTCTCCTCTTACAATATTTTTCACTTTCTTCCTGGAGTTCATTTGTCTGTCTCACTGGAGTAAAATCTTCTTGAGGGCAGGAATGTTGTCTTAATTAAGACTCTTATTCAAATAGCACTAACTAGAACTAACAAAAATACCATGTGTCTCACTATATGGTCAAATGGATTTTTAAGGTACTCAAAGTGATAAGTCTCTTCTTAAAAGGATCATCAGGTACAATAAACTTTGCAATTAATTAAAGTTTGTTATTAATTAATTACATGATGAATAAGAGATCATCTTTAATCTGATTCACTTATACCAGCCATTACTATTTTAATCAGATGTCCACAGTGTTAAGTATGGGCATCTTTTGGGAGAGAAGAAAAGTAGTAACCTAATAGCTAAACTTCACATTGCAAATTATCCCCTTGAAGACATCCAACCAGTTTCTTCTTCTGACACCATTCTTGGAATGGTAAGGAGAAATCCCATTAATGGATTGTTAATAAACTCTAGTTTATGGAAATAATGAGGTTTAAAAAAATTGCTTGAACCAAAGTATGTAAAATGATTGTATTATGTAACCAGTTATTTGCCGTAGTTGAGTTGCTAAGTCATGTCTGACTTTGTGTGACCCCACGGACTGCAGCACACCAGGCTCCTCTGTCCTCCACTATTTCCTAGAGTTGGTTCAAATTCCTGTCCATTGAGTTGGTGATGCTACCTAACCATCTCATCCTCTACAGCCCCCTTCCTCTCTTGCCCTCAATCTTTCCCAGCATCAGAGTCTTTTCCAAAGTGCTGGCTCTTCATATTAGGTGGCCAAAGTATTGGAGCTTCAGCAACAGTCCTTCCAATGAGTATTCAGGGTTAATTATTTACTCAACTTCTTTTAAAAGGACGGTACAATCTCTGCCCATCGTCACATGACTGGCAAGTCTTCTTTAGAAGAGAAGTATACTTTTTGGCCCTACTAAGTGGCTTTGTCAAGTTACTTGCTTTGGTTAACAGAATGTGAGTAGGACTGAAGTGAGCAGAAGTTAGGTATGTGGAATGTGAACTGTTTTCAGTTTTAGGAGCAGCATGCGCCAGTGGTTTATAAGAGCTGATTGTTACACGTCCAGAAACTTGGCAAGTCACTTGTTAAACCGTTAGTGACCAGAAGTCCTTCAGGGTTGTGAGTATTTACATCATGGAATTAGCAAACACTACAAATTAGGACTCCTTCTCCCTCGAGGTTGTTTCCAGCACACAATCAGCATGGCCCCTCAAAAGCTGATCTTTCAACCTGGAGCCTGGAAGCCAAAACAGTGGTGGAGCCGAGCCAAAGCTGCCGGCAGCAGATGTGATTTGATTGAGAAATGAATCTTTGTTTTCGTAAATCACTGAGTTGTAGGGATTGTTTGTTACCGCAGCATAATCCACCAAAAACTGACCGATACACACCATGCTAACATGACTAGGTTTTCGTGAACACCAATGAGCCCTACCTTTATCTGTCCAGACTTTAGTTCTGGGCATTTTTTCTGACAACTTGTGCCATCACACACCTTGAACCTGAAAGGATGAAAATTACACTCAGAGACTCAAGCCCAGGAACCCAGGTCTTGGAAGATTAATATAAAGATAAAAAAGTGTAATTATACTTGTAAAAAAATCATTAAACTACTACATCCTTTTTAAACCTGGGCAAACACAAGTCTGTCGCTGGTGGACTTGGACGGTTTGGGAGGGGTTTCCCAGCCCTTTCAACAACAAGTCCTCGCCCACGCCCCCTTCCCAGCCCAGGCTCCTGAACGGAGCGCTGTGTCTTTAAGGGGGACGCGCAGAGCTTTCCGCACAGGACAACATGTCTGCGAGGAGCCCCGAGGGGCTCTGCCAGCCCGGACTCCCAGCCCACCGCCCGCTTCAGAGGTGATGGGGTGAGTGTGGGCGCGCGCCCATGGGGAGACTGGGGACTCCCGGGGCAGGGGAGCGGCGGGTCTGCGGGAGGCTCCTGCGGGCCGGGCCGGACGGAGGAGTGAGCTGGGGACCAGCCCCGGGCCCCGGGGGACCGCCGACGCTCAGACACCGGGCACGCCAGCCAGCTGCCGGCCTGCCCTCGGCGGTGGCAGGTCGTCCTTTACGTAAAAGATGCGTTTGGACCCGGGATTCTGCATAAAGGCCTCGTGCAGTTTCTTTGTGCAACTCATTTTGCTCCTTTTCTACCATCTCTCGTCAAAAAAAAGTTATTTAAGAATATGGAAAATATTGTGCTTTCCCCTTATTAAAGTTGCCTTATTGTAGTCTGGACAAGTGGTTGGGGCCCTTTCTCTAATTGAGACTTTCTGTAATTCCCACTTTGGCGAGAAACTGAATGCAAGCTAGATACTCAAACAAAGACCCCTGTCCCTGCCATGCTCAAACAAAGGGATTTTCTGATCCTTTCGGAACGGACAGGAGCAGTTTGCTCTAATCACTTACGCTAACCTAATGCTGGAAGTTGACCCAGCAAAGTTATTTTTCCCTCCTTCAGAAAAAAAATAAGTACCTGCCACCATGAGAACTTCTAATTAGCCAAGACTACAAAGATAATGGTTTTTAAGAGAAACTGTTGTAGAAATTAGCTTGATAAATTGACATAATTAGGGTAATCCTTTGGTGCACTTTTCATTAATGTAATTATTTATATACATTTTTTGGACTAAAAATAGCTTGAGGCAACTGATAATGAAAAAGTATACAATAAAGTATGCAAAAGTCAAGAGCCAAAACCAGGTAATTAAAATCTTTTTGTGTTACAAAGATCTTCAAAGGAGGACAGCTTTACTTCCCTCTAATTCACTTAAATTATGGATTTTACAAGATTAAAATGGATCAGCATCCTTCTTTTTAGGAACAAATATATTAAATAAAGTAATGTAGGCCTGAAATAAAGGTCCACATTAGGGAAGATTTTCATTTAAAAAACACATTAATAATGTTGCTCAGCCTTTTAGCTAATGGTAGAGGTATCTCAGATTTTGGTTTATGATATTTAGAGACTATTTCTATATACCAGTTAATTAGTTGTGCAGTACAGTTTTTACACTCCATGTGTAACATTTTTCTAAACTTTTTCACTAAATTCCCTAACCGAGGTATCCATCCTTTACAGTTTGGAAGCATTTTTAATTCATTTAAGCCTTCAGCCTGCTGACTACAGACTAATTTTTCTAATTGTCTGGATATGTTTATAAATAGATTAATACATGGTAGTAAATTAATATTTCAACAGAGATGGACAGCTAACAGATGAATTGTGGTTTCCTTGATACGTCAGTTGTCACAGGTAATTATTTGTATTAATTATTATATTCTGCTTTGATTAAAGTTACTGGTGGATAAAAATGTTTTTAGTGTTTTCACACAAGTCTGTGTGGCTTTCACATTAGAGTGAATTTCTCACCTAAGATCCAGACAGGCTCAACCTACACATACTTGTTTATAACTCTGCTGGATTAATCCACCTAAAGTGATTAACCCTGGATGGACAAACAGAGCTTTAATTCATCTCTTATTTCCTTTTGAGAACATTGCCTGGTTCTTTGGCCTTTAGCTTGCCTGATATTTTGTATGTATAAAGCTTAAGTATGAAATAATAAAATTAACTTTCGTGGGTGGCTTACGAGGTGATTCTCAATGCTATAGTCATTCATGGTGTGTTTACACCATTATTTACACAAATTATTCATCCAGGTTCCAATCTCTTCCCTTATTCTCTATATTGGTATTCTGGGAGATCATACTGAGAAATCTGGGTTTTAATCTCATAAGTTATTAAAAGAATACAACTTCTTCAGAGACCATCAAATGCAGAGGTAATTAACGCAAATGTCTTATCTTCCACCAGCTTAGACATCACCCCTTTCAATTAATAGATAATAGAATGAAAACTCATCAAAGGAGAATTTAGAAGCATCATACCATCAACACTACTTTTTCCCTTTTCATGAAATAACTAAAGTCTGTCTACTCTTTTTTCCAGTGTTTTTTTTTCTGCCTGAAATTGGATTCAAAATTTTCCACTGTTAATTTCATGCTAGCAGAGCTTTTATTTAGCTTGAAGAAATTTTATTTAAAATATGAGCTTGGAAGCCAGATTATACAACTAAAGAACTGCAGCTTTATTTTTTAGATTCAGCTCTATGGTGATGTGCTTTAGTAACTGTACCATAAGCAAGGTAGGGAAAGGATGCTTTAGCAGGGGTGTCTGCATGAATGTTTGCGTCAGGGTCCCGAACCCACCCCTCCCCAGTCCTCATGAGTGAACACTGCTCTGACCTTTATCATGGGCATTGGCATGTTGAAGCATCTCTCCTCACCAGATGGCAGGCTTCTGGAGGGCAGGGACTATGTGGTTCTCCTCTTGGCATCCTGGGTGGCAAGCACATGCCTGGCCCTGAGCAGGTACACAAGAAGAGTTTGAATCAAAGAGTGGATGGAGTGAATGGACCTAAGCCAAATAATCACATTCACTGGCGTATTTCTGATAGTTTAAAAATTGTATGAGGGAAACAGAACTTTAAATTTTTCATTTTCTTCTTTTTACCTAACCATATCAGGTAATAGATATTTGGTTTTGGGGGGTAATCAGTAAGGAAGAAATGCATATCACAGGACTCCAGCAAACTAGGCCTTCCTATATTATCTTCTACCTTTCTATATTATCTTCTACCTTCCTATTTTGCAGGAAGATCAACTGAGGAACTGAAAATAAATTTGGTCGATGATGGGGAAGTGGATCTCTGATTCTTTTTTATTTGCCTTTTGTATTAAAAAAAAATCCTCAGAATTCTTCTTACTTAAACTACCTCCTCTATTGTATACAAAATGTTAAAAAGAAAACAGCACTGCCTTTTAGCCACTAAGATCTTCAGGTGAGCATGTGTGAGCAGTAAATACCAGGAGCTTCCTTTTGTTCATATTTTGAAATGATATAGCACTGGCGAGTCCAGTAGTGACATCACTTGCATTATCTGATTTCAGCTACCTGTTTATTGAAAGTGAAAGAAAGTGAAGTCGCTCAGTCATGTCTGACTCTTTTCGACCCTGTGGACTGTAGCCCACCAAGCTCCTCTGTCCATAGGATTCTCCAGGCAAGAATACTAGAGTGGGTTGCCATTTCCTTCTCCAGGGGATCTCCCGAAGCCAGGGATCGAACCCAGGTCTCCCTCATTGCAGGCAGATGCTCTAACCTCTGAGCCACATTAGGGGCAACTAATCTTACCATTTCCCTTGACAGATGGGGAGATGGAGGACTTGGGTGAGCTGGGGCTAAGAACCATAAGATCAGGCTCCTTTTGTTTAATGCAGTGTCCCCTGAGTGCCTGCCATCTGCCGGGGAGACGGGTGAGGTGGGATCCCCTCCCATGGCACCCCACCATTCTCTGGATATAGAATCTCCTTTTGCCCAGGCAGGGGACAGCGAACTAACCGCTCGAAGCTAGCTCACACACTGGGACCCCTCCACGGCCAGATGGCAGCACACTATACCCCATGGGACTGTCCCCTCCAGCCTGCAGAGTTAAGGCTACCTAGGCCTGCCTGACTCACACGCTTGAGGATTGTTTTATACAATTATTATTTATACATAAATATAATATAGACTCTGCCATATACATAACTCTGCCTAAATGTAGACACATGACCACCTGCACGCTTCCTTAGCGCCCTTCTCTTTACTTCTTCCCCTTCTCCTTTCACATCAGCTGCTACCCCCTCAACCCATAGTGTGTCTCCTTATTTTTCTTCATATATAAAAAAAATCTGTATACCCTATACAGATCTACTTATTATTTAATACAAGATCGTATTATACACATTTTTCTGCATCTTTTCTCCCGAAACATTATTCCAGAAATCTCTCTGGCAGAGCTCCAATCCAGTCTTTTTAATGGTGGCATAATATTCCCCAGGGTGACTACACATCGTTTACCCAGCCATTCCCCTGCTGAAAGGCATTCCTTTGATTCCAGTCTTCAGCCATTCTAAACAACCCTACGGCAAACATCCTAATACATGTTACTTTACATATGGGTTCTTTTTAGTTATACAGAACAGACGCCCAGGAGTTGGATCCCTGATTATATCTATTTTTAATTAATAGAAATTGCAGATTGCTTTTCCTAAAAGCCTTCCCGTCTCCACTAGGGATGCACGAGTACACTCTCTTCTCAGCCTCCCTTCCAGCTTCAGCTGACAGACCTCTTCATTTGTGTTAGTGTGAGTGATGTTGTGCATCTTTTCACAAATTTCCTGGCCATCTGATTTTGCTCTTGACTCACTCAGCTACTCACATCTCTGGCCCATTTTTCAACCGGCTTGTTTGTCTGTTTCTTCCCAGTTTGTAAGAGCTCTTTTGTGTATTACGGTTGTGGCTGAAGATTCTAAGACTTCTCTTCCAAGCCTAGATGATAGGAGCTTATCTCACTCTGCACTGTAGGGATGGTGGAAATTAGCTCAGCGCTTGCATGGCAGAGCTAGGAAGGCTCTCCTAGGAATGGTTGGTGGGCACAGTCACTGCTGGTTACTCTTTAGAGACTGAGCGTTAAAAGAAGCCCCTTTTGAGAGAGAACGTAGCTGTTGTCGGAGGACTGAGAAGGTGAGGCAGTTCTGACCCATGCTGCCTTCCACTGGTGAAGACCTCCGAGAGCGAAGGCCTGCAGAGGCAGAGAGGAAGTCCCTCTGCCGCCCTCAGAGGGGCAGCACTGTGCTGGCCAACACTTGGGGTTTTGCTTGTCCCTGGCTCAGATGAGCACTCCACCAAATCCAAGGGATTAGATCATCAAAATCAGTGCTCCTGATCCCTGTTTCCACTTTACATCTTAGAACAGATGGCACTCCTTTATGTGGCACTCTGCTGGGCACCCAGATTTTGAAGAAACCCGTAGACGTCTTGTAGGGAGATACAGCAGGACAGTAATTGGTCACCTCCAGCACTTGTAGGGGCACATCAGTAATAATAGCTCTCAGACTTTGGCACCGGTAGGAGAACCTGAAGCTTAAATACCATTTTCAAGCCCTATCTCAAGAAAGTATGCAATCTCAAGAATGCAAAGCAATAGTCTTGATACTATACAAAAACTTTAAACCTCTTGGTCTATAAATATAGGGACTCATGGTGAAAGTCACTCAGTCGTGTCCAACTCTTTGTGACCCCACGGACTGTATAGTCCATGGGATTCTCCAGGCCAGAATACCGGAGTGGGTAGCCTTTCCCTTCTCCAGGGGAATCTTCCCAACCCAGGGATCAAACCCGTTTCTCCTGCATTGCAGGCAGATTCTTTACCAGCTGAGCCACCAGGAAACTCATAGTACTACTATTTTCTATTATCTCCACTTTTGTGTATTTCTAGTAGTAAAAAAGGTGGTGTACTCTGGAAAGATAAGATGCTAATTTAGAAGAAATGGAATTCTAAAAAAAGAAATGTAGAAAAAAAATTAGGTAAAGTTAGATTACCAAAAAAAAGTCTAAAACTAAAATCTGGCTCTGTTTACTAAACATAAAAAAAGTTACTCTTGAAGGGGGTCTGTAACTCCCCTCTCATCCCACCACTCCAGCTTTGGGGGTTTAGTGGTTTAGTAAATCTCTTGAGGGAAGACTTTTTATACTAATTGTCATATTCAAACCAATGCCTATTTTATCAGAAGATATGTAAATAGGTATTTCTCTTGTTAAAAGAGGCCTGGTTCTTATCTTTTTTGATGATTCTGGTAAATTTGTTTTTTGGGTTTTTTTAAGTCACGAGATAATGTTAAATATCCTGCCTAATCTCAGAGGAATTACTTGGTGGGGAAAAAAACAAATGAGACTTAGAAAACTATAATGCATCTGTAACAAGCAACTGAATTAAAAGCTTCACTATATACTATTATTAAAGCAACTTGTGGCACTGCAGAGTTGATTGCTGGGCGGCGCGGGCCTGGGTGTGGTCAGGGGACCGCCATGGTGCTGCTGTCTGCAGTGCACGGCGCTCTGTATGCTGGCTGTGCATGCCAGGGACTGCTAAGCACCCAGCCGACCTCCATACCCCTAGTCCATGCGGGCCCCAGCTCCCTCCAGGGCTTTCATTTGTTAGTTTCTGCTGTGAGGAAATTCAAGGATGAATGAGCTGGGACAACTGAGGCAGGAAGCTGAGTGGCTGTGGAATCAGATCCAGAGATCAAGCCCTGAGCCTTTGGAGTGGGAACACTGACTCCAAGACCCTAGACTACCAGAGAACTAACCCTGCTGCCACTGCTGCTGCTAAGTCACTTCAGTCGTGTCCAACTCTGTGCGACCCCATAGACGGCAGCCCACCAGGCTCCCCCGTCCCTGGGATTCTCCAGGCAGGAACACTGGAGTGGGTTGCCATTTCTTTCTCCAATGCATGAAAGTGAAAAGTTAAAGTGAAGTCGCTCAGTCGTGTCTGACCCTCAGCAGCCCCATGGACTGCAGCCTTCTAGGCTGTTCCGTCCATGGGATTTTCCAGGCAAGAGTAACGGAGTGGGGTGCCATCACCTTCTCCAGAGAACTAACCCTGCTGCCACTGCTGCTGCTAAGTCACTTCAGTCGTGTCCAACTCTGTGCGACCCCATAGACGGAAGCCCACTAGGCTCCCCCATCCCTGGGGTTCTCCAGGAAAGAACACTGGAGTGGGTTGCCATTTCCTTCTCCAATGCATGAAAGTGAAAAGTGAAAGTGAAGTTGCTCAGCCGTGTCTTAGCAACCCCATGGGCTGCAGCCTACCATGCTCCTCCGTTCATGGGATTTTCCAGGCAAGAGTACTGGAGTGGGGTGCCATCGCCTTCTCCAGAGAACTAACCCTAGGGAGTATCAAATAGTGAGAACTCACACAAAGGAAGCCACTTGACTACAAGACCCAGTATCACCCAATCACCAGTAGCACCCTGTGCAGGACAACAAACATCTAAACAAAACAAAACAAAATACAAACCAGATCACCAGCAGACAGGATTACTACCTCACTCAGCCTTACCCATCAGAGGAAAAACAAACAAACAAAAACTCAGCACAAATCTCACCTTATAGGAAGTTTACACAACCACTGGATCAACCTTAGGAGGGCAGAAACTGAAAGGAAGAAAGAATTTAACTTGAAACCTGGGAAAAGGAGACCTCAAACATAATAAGTTAAAAAAAATAATGAAAAGGCAGAGAAATACTACACAAATGAAGGAACAAACTAAAAACACAGAAGTCCAAATAAATGAAGAGGAAATAGGCAAACTATCTGAAAAAGAATTCAGAATGATAGTAAAGATGATCAAAAACCTTGAAAACAAAATGGAGAAAATTCAAGAATTAATTAACAAAGACCTAGTGTTGAAGAAGACTTCTGCGAGTCCCTTGGACTGCAAGGAGGTCCAACCAGTCCATTCTGAAGGAGATCAGCCCTGGGATTTCTTTAGAGGGAATGATGCTGAAGCTGAAACTCCAGTATTTTGGCCACCTCATGCGAAGAGCTGACTCATTGGAAAAGACTTTGATGCTGGGAGGGATTGGGGGCAGGAGGAGAAGGGAACGACAGAGGATGAAATGGCTGGATGGCATCACGGACTCGATGGACGTGAGTCTGAGTGAACTCCGGGAGTTGGTGATGGACAGGGAGGCCTGGCATGCTGCGATTCATGGGGTCGCAAAGAGTCGGACACGAATGAGTGACTGAACTGAACTGAAGTGAGAAGAATTAGAAGGCATTGGCACCCCACTCCAGTACTCTTGCCTGGAAAATCCCATGGACGGAGGTACCTAGTAGGCTGCAGTCCATGAGGTCGCTAAGAGTCAGACATGACTGAGCAATTTCACTTTGACTTTTCACTTTCATGCATTGGAGAAGGAAATGGCAACTCCAGTATTCTTCCCTGGAGAATCTCAGAGATGGGGGAGCCTGGTGGGCTGCCGTCTATTGGGTCTCACAGAGTCGGACATGACTGAAGCAACTTAGCAGCAGCAGAAGAAGAAGAATTAAAGAATAAACATGCAGAGACAAACAACACAAGTAATGAAATTAAAAATACTCTAGAAGGAATCAACAGCAGAATATCTGAAGCAGAAGAACAAATCAGTGAATTGGAAGATAAAATGGTGGAAATAACTTCTGAAGAGCAGAATAAAGTAAAAAGTATGAAATACAATCAATCATTCCAAGAGGCACAAAGAGTCCCATATAGGATAAACCCAAGGAGAAACATGCCAAGACACATACTAATGAAACTAATAAAGACTAAACACAAAGAAAGAATATTAAAGTATCAAAGGAGAAGTAACAAGTAACGTACAAGGGAAACCCCATATGCTTAACAGTTGATCTTTCAGCAGAGATTCTGCAGGCCAGAAGGGAATGGAAGGACATATTTAAAGTACTGAAAGGGGAAAATCTACAACTAAGACTACAGTACCTGGCAAAGATCTCATTCAAAATTGATTGAGAAATAAAAAGCAAAAGTTAAGAGAATTCAGTACCACCAAACCAGTTTTACATCAAATGTTAAAAGGACTTATATAGTCAAGAAATACAAGAGAAGAAGAAAGATCTACAAAATCAGTTCAGTTCAGTTCAGAGTCATGTCTGACTTTGCGACCCCATGAACCGCAGAATGCCAGGCCTCCCTGTCAATCACCAATTCCCGGAGTCCACCCAAACCCATATCCATTGAGTCAGTGATGCCATCCAACCATCTTATCCTTTGTCGTCCCCTTCTCCTCCTGCCCTCAATCTTTCCCAGCATCAGGGTCTTTTCAAATGAGTCAGTTCTTCACATCAGGCAGCCAAAATATTGGAGTTTCAGCTTCAACATCAGTCCTTCCAATGAACACACAGGACTGATCTCCTTTAGGATGGACTGGATGGATCTCCTTGCAGTCCAAGGGACTCTCGAGTCTTCTCCAACACCACAGATCAAAAGCATCAATTCTTCAGAGCTCAGCTTTCTTCACAGTCCAACTCTCACATCCGTACATGAGCACTGGAAAAACCATAGCCTTGACTAGATGGACCTTTGTTGGCAAAGTAATGTCTCTGCTTTTTAATATGCTGTCTAGGTTGGTCATAGCTTTCCTTCCAAGGAGTAAGCATCTTTTACTTTCATGGCTGCAATCACCACCTGCAGTGATTTTGGAGCCCAGAAAAATAAAGTCAGCCACCGTTTCCCTGTCTATTTGCCATGAAGTGATGGGACTGGATGCCATGATCTTCGTTTTCTGAATGTTGAGCTTTAAGCCAACTTTTTCACTCTCCTCTTTCACTTTCATCAAGAAGCCCTTAAGTTCTTCTTCACTTTCTGCCATAAGGGTGGTGTCATCTGCATATCTGAGGTTATTGATATTTCTCCCAGGAATCTTGATTCCAGCTTGTGCTTCCTCCAGCCCAGCATTTCTCATGATGTACTCTGCATATAAATTAAATAAGCAGGGTGACAATATATAGCCTTGATGTACTCCTTTTCCTATTTGGGACCAATCTGTTGGTTCCAGACTAACTGTTGCTTCCTGACCTGCATACAGGTTTCTCAAGAGGCAGGTCAGGTGGTCTGGTATTCCCATCTCTTTCAGAATTTTCCACAGTTGATTGTGATCCACACAGTCAAAGGCTTTGGCATAGTCAATAAAGCAGAAATAGTTTTTCTGGAACTCTCTTGCGTTCTTGATGATCCAGCGGATGTTGGCAATTTGATCTCTGGTTCCTCTGCCTTTTCTAAAACCAGGTCGAACATCTGGAAGTTCACGGTTTATGTATTGCTGAAGCCTGGCTTGGAGAATTTTAAGCATTACTTTACTAGCGTGCG
Organism: Redunca redunca; assembly: GCA_006410935.1. NCBI lineage: Eukaryota > Metazoa > Chordata > Mammalia > Artiodactyla > Bovidae > Redunca > Redunca redunca. Next base: position 768,464 of record SJYQ01000551.1, read on the forward strand.
GTGAAGTTGCTCAGTTGTGCCTGTCTCTTTGCGACCCCATGGACTGTAGCCTACCAGGCTCTTCCATTCGTGGGATTTTCCAGGCAAGAGTACTGGAGTGGGTTGCCATTTCCTTCTCCAAACTAGTGTGTGAGATGAGTGCAATTGTGCAGTAGTTCTTTGAGCATTCTTTGGCATTGCCTTTCTTTGGGACTGGAATGAAAACTGACCTTTTCCAGTCCTGTGGCCACTGCTGAGTTTTCCAAATTTGCTGACATATTGAGTGAAGCACTTTCACAGCATCATCTTTCAGGATTTGGAATAGCTCAACTGGAATTCCATCATCTCCACTAACTTTGTTTGTAATGATGCTTCCTAAGGCCTACTTGACTTCACATTCCAGGATGTCTAGCTCTAGGTGAGTGATCACATCATGATTATCTTGGTTGTGAAGATCTTTTTTGTACAGTTCTTCTGCATATTCTTGCCACCTCTTCTTAATATCCTCTGCTTCTGTTAGGTCCATACCATTTCTGTCCTTTATTGAGCCCATCTTTGCAGGAAATGTTCCCTTGGTAACTCTAATTTTCTTGAAGAGATCTCTAGTCTTTCCCATTCTGTTGTTTTCTTCTATTTCTTTGCATTGATCCCTGAAGAAGGCTTTCTTATCTCTCCTTGCTATTCTTTGGAACTCTGCATTCAAATGAGTATATCTTTCCTTTTCTCCTTTGCTTTTTGCTTCCCTTCTTTTCACAGCTCTTTGTAAGGCCTCCTCAGACAGCCATTTTGCTTTTTTGTATTTCTTTTTCTTGGGGATGGTCTTGATTCCTGTCTCCTGTACAATGTCATGAACCTCCATCCATAGTTCATCGGGCACTCTGTCAGATCTAGTCCCTTAAATCTATTTCTCACTTCCACTGTATAGTTATAAGGGATTTGATTTAGGTCATACCTGAATGGTCTAGTGGTTTTCTCCACTTTCTTTAATTTCAGACTGAATTTGGCAATAAGGAGTTCAGGATCCGAGCCACTGTCTACAAAATCAACTCCAAACAATTAAGAAAATGGCAATAGGAACATATATATCAATAATTACTTTAATTTTAAATGGATTAAGTGCTCTAACCAAAAGACACAGAGTGGCTGAATGGATACAAAAACAAGACCCATATATATTCTGTGTACAAGAAACCCACTTCAGACCTCAAGATACATATAGACTGAAAGTGAGAGGATGGAAAAATATATTCCATGCAAATAGGAAGAAAAAGAAAGCTGGAATAGCAATCCTCATATCAGACAAAATAGACCTTAAAATAAAGAAGTTACAAGAGATAAGGAAGGACACTACATAATGATCACGGGATCAATCCAAGAGGAAGACATAACAATTGTAAATATCTATGCACTCAACATAGGAGCACCTCAGTACATAAGACAAACACTAACAGACATAAAAGGAGAAATTGATAGTAACACAGTAACAGTAGGATACTTTAGCACCCCACTCACACCAATGGACAGATCATCAAACAGAAATTTAATATGGAAACACATGTCTTGAATGATACCTTAATGAGATGGATCTCATGGATGTCTTCAGGACATCCCATCTAAATGCAGAAGAATACACCTTCTTCTCAAGTGCACATGGAACATTCTCCAGGATAGACCACATCTTGGGTCACAAATCAAGCCTCAGTAAATTTAAGAAAATTGAAATCGTATCAAGCATCTTCTCTGACCACAATGCTATGAGACTACATATAAATTACAAGAAAATAACTGTAGGAAATACAAACACATGGAGATTAAACAACACATTTCTAAACAACCAACATGTTACTGAAGAAATCAAAAGGGAAATCAGAAAATTTCTAGAAACAAATGACAATGAAAACATGACAACCCAAAACCTATTGGATGCAGCAAAAGCAGTTCTAAGAGGGAAGTTTACAGCAATACAATCCTACCTCAAAAAACAAGAAAAACATTGAATAGACAACAAAGAACAACAACAACAACAAAAAAATTAGTGTAAGGAAAGAAATCATAAAGATCTGAGCAGAAATAAATGAAAAAGAAATGAAAGAAACAATAGCAAAGATTAATAAAACTAAAAGCTTGTTCTTTGAGAAGATAAAATTGACAAGCCTTTAGCCAGACTCATCAAGGAAAAAAGAAGAATCAAACCAACAAAATTAGAAATGAAAAAAGCGAGGGTACAACAGACAGTGCAGAAATACAAAGGATTATAAGAGACTATTATGAACAACTATATGGCAATAAAATGGATAACCTGGAAGAGATGGACTGATTCTTAGAAAAGTTCAATCTTCTAAGACTGAACGAGGAAGAAATAGAAATTATGAACAACCCAATTACAAGCACTGAAATTGAAGCTGTGATCAAAAATCTCCCAAAAAACAAAAGCCCAGGACCAGATGGCTTCACAGGAGAAGTTTTAGAAGCCACCCTTCTAAAACTCTTTCAAAAAACTGCAGAGCAAGGAACACTTCCAAACTCATTCTATGAGGCCACCATCACCCTGATACCAAAACCAGACTAAGACAACACCAGAGAAGGAAACTACAGGCCAATATCACTGATGAACATAGACGCAAAAATCCTCCACAAAATTTTAGCAAACAGAATTCAGCAACACATCAAAAAGCTCATACACCATGATCAAGTTGGGTTTATTCCAGGATGCAAGGATTCTTCAATATATGCAAATCAATCAATGGGATATACCATATTAACAAATTGAAAGATAAAAACCATATGATAATCTCAACAGATGCAGAAAAAGCCTTTGACAAAATTCAGCACCTATTTTTGATTACAATTCTTCAAAAAATGGGCATAGAAGGAACCTACCTCAACACAGTAAAGGCCATGTGTGATAAGCCTACAGCAAACATTATTCTCAATGGTGAAAAATTGAAAGCATTCCCCCTAAGATCAGGAACAAGATAAGGGTGCCACTTTCACCACTATTATTCAACATAGTTCTGGAAGTCCTAGTTATAGTAAGCAGAGAAGAAAAAGAAAGAAAAGGAATCCAGATCAGAAAAGAAGAAGTAAAGCTCTCACTGTTTGCAGATAACATGATACTGTACCTAGAAAACCCTAAAGATAGTATCAGAAAATTACTAGAGCTAATCAGTGAATTTAGCAAAGTTGCAGGATACAAAATCAATACACAGAAATCACTTGCATTTCTATATACTAACAATGAAAAATCAGAAAGAGAAATTAAGGAATCAATCCCATTCACCATTGCAACAAAAAGAATTAAATATCTAGGAGTAAACTTACCTAAAGAAACAAAAGAACTGTACACAGAAAATTATAAGACACTAATGAAAGAAATCAAAGATGACATAAACAGATGGAGAGATATTCTATGTTCCTGGGTAGGAAGAATCAATATTGTGAAAATGACTATACTACCAAATGAAATCTATAGATTCAATGCGATCCCTATCAAATTACCAATAGCATTTTTCACAGAACTAGAACAAAAAATTTCACAATTCATATGGAGACACAAAAGACCCTGAATAGCCAAAGCAGTCTTGAGAAAGAAGAATGGAGCTGGAAGAACCAACCTTCCTGGCTTTAAATTATACTACAAAGCTACAGTCATCCAGACAGTAGGGTACTGGCTCAAAAACAGAAATATAGACCAATGGAACAAGATAGAAAGCCCAGAAATAAACCCATGCACCTATGGGTACCTTGTATTTTACAAAGGAGGAAAGAATATACAATGGGGAAAAGAGAGCTTCTTCAATAAATGGTGCTGGGAAAACTGGACAGCTACATGTAAAAGAATGAAATTAGAACACTTCCTAACACCACACACAAAGATAAACTCAAAATGGATTAAAGGCCTAAATGTAAGACCAGAAACTATAAAACTCTTAGAGGAAAACAGGCAGAACACTTGATGACATAAATCAAAGCAAGATCCGCGACCCACCTCCTAGAGTAAAGGAAATAAAAGTAAACAAGCGGGACCTGATTAAACTTAAAAGCTTTTTGCACAGCAAGGGAAACTATAAGCAAAGTGGAAAGACAACCCTCAGAATGGGAGAAAATAATAGCAAGCGAAACAACTGACAAAGGATTAATTTCCAAAATATACGAGCAGCTCATACAACTCAATGCCAGGAAAACAAACAACCCAATCAAAAAGTGGGAAAAAGACCTAAACAGACATTTCTCCAAAGAAGACATACAGATGGCTAACAAACACATGAAAAGATGCTCAACATCACTCATTATTAGAGAAATGCAAGTCAAAACCATAATGAGATATCACCTCACACCGGTCAGAATGACCATCATCAAAAAATCTACAAACAATAAATGCTGGTGAGGGTGTGGAGAAAAGGGAACACTCTTGCACTGTTGATGGGGATGTAAATTGATACAGTCACTATGGAAGATGGTATGGAGATTCCTTTAAAAATTAGGAATAAAACCACCATATGACCCAGCAATCTGACTCCTAGGCATATACCCTGAGGAAACCAAAATTGAAAAAGACACATGTATCCCATTGTTCATTGCAGCACTGTTTACAATAGCTAGAACATGGAAGCAACCAAGATGTCCATCTACATATGAATGGATAAAGAAGTTGTGGTACATATACACAATGGAATATTACTCAGCCACAAAAGGGAACACCTTTGAATCAATTCTGATGAGGCTGATGAACCTAGAACCTATTACACAGAGTGAAGTGAGTCAGAAAGAGAAAGATAAATATTGTATTCTAATGCATATACACAGAATCTAGAAAAATGGTATGAATAATTTATTTACAGGGTAGCAATGGAGAAACAGACCTAGAGAACAGACTTATGACATGGGGAGAGGGGAGGAGAGGGTGTGATGTATGGAAAGAGTAACATGGAAACTTACATTACCATATGTAAAATAGATAACTAATAGGAATTTGCTGTATGGCTCAGGAAACTCAAACGGGGGCTCTGTATCAACCTGGGGGCAGGGGGGATAGGGAGGAAGATGGGAGGGAGGTTCAAAAGGGAGGGGAAATATGTATTCCTATCACTGATTGATGTAGAGGTTTGACCAGTGAGCCAGTGAAGTTGTTCAGTCTTGCCCGACTCTTTGCTGTCCCATGGACTGTAGCCTACCAGGCTCCCATCCATGGAATTTTCCAGGCAAGAGTACTGGAGTGGGTTGCCATTTCCTTCTCCAGGGCATCGTCCCGACCCAGGGATTGAACCCAAGTCTCCCACATTGCAGGCAGATGCCTTACCATCTGAGCCAGCAGGGAAGCCCAGAAAACAAAAAATTCTGTGAAGCAATTATCCTTCAGTAAAAAAATAAATTTAAAAAAAATCAACTTGTCTTTTCTGTTCTCATCTTTGTCTCCAGTCATCCCTAGTTGCCTTTAATAAAAGATTCTGGAACTTCACCATCTCCACTGCTGCTGGTTTAAAAGCTGACAGAAGGTGCACTGCCCATCTCACTGCCCAGTATTCTCCCAACTTGGCCTGAATTTTCCCCATGAAATAAGTTCTCAGGAGAGCTCCAAGTTGTTCTCATTGTTTAAACTTCCAAAGCAGATTTGTTGAGAATCATATATTTGACCCTTTGCAAAGTCATTTTTTTAAAGAAGAAATGTCACCTTTTCTATCTCCCTCCTCATTTGATAGGTCTTCACATTGGGAAATGCTTTCTTAATAGAGAAGACCTTGCAATGAGAGGCATTGTGTTGTGTTCGGACCCCATTAACTACAACTATTTGTTGGACAAAGCAAACAACTATTATTTTTTCTTGGAATCTGACCAACCTTTCTATATTGCAAATATAGAGAGAGGGCCATTTAGTTGGGATAAGCAGCACAGAGAACTAATTTTATTTGTTTCATGACAGGAGCAACTATGAGAGGGTTAGAAAAATGAACACCAGAAGGTCAAGGCAATAGCTAGTATTTCCAGTGTCTACTTTTAGGGCTGTTTAATTGAATGTCTTGTACTGGCTGCCTGTCCTCTGAATTTATTCCTAGCACAGCTGATGGTTCTTGAGATCTTAGAAGTCACGCGACAGTGTTTCCACCTGAGAACTTGGGTCTGCTGAAAACCCTGAGGCAATGACCGAGACTACCCTCCGCCTCATTTGAAGGTAAAAGTTTAGAAAACTGCCCTGTATGTTGCTATTTCCTAAATGAGATGTGCATTTTAATGACTCTTAGGACAATTTTCTCATAAGCACATGGTTTTTAATATCACAGAAAGATATTTTTATCTTGAAAAAAGTTTTCTCTGAAAGCTTTTTAAAAAGCTGCTCAGTCCTAGCACTTAAGGTCTAAGAAACAAAATTTTCATTCCTAAAACTCTTTTCCCCCTCTCCTTCCTTCTGTAACACTGCGAGAAGAATTCAAAAGGGAGCCTTTCTTTTATCTGGAAAAGGTCAGTTTCTTTTAAAACAGCATAAAAGAGACTAGTTAAAACTAATATATATATAAAGCACTTTTTAAACTTATGGGAAGCTTGGCTTCCCAATTTTAGTATCAGTACTTGTTAGGTAAGAATCCAGTGAATTTCAAAGACTCCTGGTTATGGAAAGAAGGCCTAGACATCTTCAACATTTTTTTTTTTTTCTGAGTAATTAATGTGCTGAAATAAACAAATGAACATATATACTGAGAAAGACTTATTTCTCAAGGGCACTTGCTCCTTGGAAGAAAAGCTATGACCAACCTAGACAGCATATTAAAAAGCAGAGACATTACTTTGCCAAGAAAGGCCTGTCTAGTCAAAGCTATGGTTTTTCCAGTAGTCATGTATGGATGTGAGAGTTGGACTATAAAGAAAGCTGAGCGCTGAAGAATTGATGCTTTTGAACTGTGGTGTTGAAGAAGACTCTTGAGAGTCCCTTGGACTGCAAGGAGATCCAACCAGTCCATCCTAAAGGAAACCAGTCGTGAATATTCATTGGAAGGACTGATGCTGAAGCTGAAACTCCAATACTTTGACCACCTGATGCAAAAAACTGACTCATTGTCAAAGACCCTGATTCTGGGAAAGATTGAAAGCAGAAGGAGAAGGGGACTACAGAGGATGAGATGGTTGGATGGCATCACCGACTCTATGGACATGAGTTTGAGTAGGCTCCGGGAGCTGGTGATGGACAGGGAGGCCTGGCGTGCTGCAGTTCATTGGGTCGCAAAGAGTCAAACACAACTGAGCAACTGAACTGAACTGAGAAAGAAATGCAAGTGACTATTCAAACTACAGGATTTTATCAGTAGCGAGAACGAGACATGTTTTCTTCACAGGTTAAATCTAGTCTTAGAAGCTGTGTGTTGGAGCGGTTGTCCGGTTGCACATGTAATTTTGCGGTCATTAACTTGACCCTGTCTCCCTCGGTACAGGCGCTGCCTAAAGAATGAGGAGCGAAGAGCCGGCCGTGACCATGGAAGAGACCAGTGGGCCAGACGCGGCTGCGGGCCGCCTGGGGGCGCCGTACTCCGAGGCCTGGGGGTACTTCCACCTGGCTCCCGCGCGCCCTGGCCACGCGGCGGGTCCCTGGGCCACCTGCCGCCTGTGCGGAGAGCAAGTGGGCCGCGGCCCGGGCTGGCACGCGAGCACCCCGGCGCTGTGGAAGCACCTGAGAAGCGCGCACCGGCGGGAGCTGGCGGAGAGCGCCGCCCGCCGCTCGCCATCCGCCGCCCCTGGCCCCGTCGCGGCCGCCGAGGGCGACTGGGCGCGCCTCCTCGAGCAGATGGGCGCGCTGGCCGTGCGGGGCAGCCTGCGCGAGCGGGAGCTGGCGCGGCGCGAGGCGGCCGTGGAGCAGGGCGAGCGCGCCCTGGAGCGCAGGCGGCGGGCGCTGCAGGAGGAGGAGCGCGCGGCAGCCCAGGCGCGCCGGGAGCTGCAGGCCGAGAGGGAGGCGCTCCAGGCGCGGCAGCGGGAAGTGAGCCGGCGCGAGGGCGCCTTGGCCCCGGCCCCAGCCCCGCGGCTGCACGCTCCACTCAAAGACGAGCCCGAGGGGGAGCCCAGGGACGGCTGCGTCATCACGAAGGTCCTCCTGTAGGTTTTGGCCGTTCCCACCAGCCAGCCACCCCCGCCCGCCACTCCACCAGCGGTATTCCACGTGTGGCCCGCGGAGCGGTGTCTTCAGCCTCACCTGGGAGCGGGATCTCAGTCCCTTGACCCCTCTGCCGAGTTGAAATCGCCAAACGCAGGGTCTTGAGAAGCAGAACCAGAACATGCTCGGGATCCTCTCCGGCGGCCTCCTCTGCTGGTGGCGCTTCGTGGGGCCCGCGCGGGCGGTGGTTTTCTTCTGACCGCCTTTGGAAGAGTCCACCGGCCCCGTGAACCTACAGCACTTGGAGCCGCGGCCATTCTTTGGCCGGTAACTTTGAAAGGGCCAAAACTTCCTCACACACCAAGGACTATCACACCTTGTGTCCGCAACCCAGGGTAGATAGAGTGTGCATTGAAACGAGCATCAGGCATTTTTACCCCCCACAAGTTTTACTTCCTAACGAGTAAGTCTTGATGAGTAGCCCTTGCCCAGCACCAAGTTCTGAACAGGAGGCCGTTTAGCTTCCAGAACTGCTCATTACCCTATCGTTCCTAGTGCCTTAGGAAGGCAGTCCTGGAGAAGCCCTCTTTTTGCTCCCCTCCCCAGCTGCCCACCAGTACCAAGCGCCTTGTCTCACCTCCGCCATCTTCCTTCCCCCAGTGCAGGCCTGATGGCAGCTGTGGTGTTTCCCCTCTTCACTGCCTCACACCTGCCACCTTACTTGCAAGACCTGACCTCAGCCCTCCTTTACAGAAAGGGAGCTTCCTCCCCCACGTCTCCTCAGTCCTCAACCCGGGCCAAGGGGAAGGCACCCTCCCACCTGAGGCCAGCTCCTTCACCTTTTTGGGGCCTTTAGTTGTTGCCATGCTAAGTCATGTCCAACTCTTTTTCGACCCCATGGCTTGTAGTCCCCCAGGCTCCTTCCCAGGCAGTATGGGTTGCCATTTTCTACTCCTGATTTCTTCCCCATTCAGGGATCAAACCCACGGCTCCTACGCTGCAGGCGGATTCTTTTCCACTGAGCCACCTGGGAAGCCCCACGGATGTCTTATAGAATGTCGGATACTCTGGATTTGTCTGTTTCCTTAGGCCAAATTATGTACTCCTTGGTTCATCTACCCAGGGAGCTGCAACAGTCACCTCCGTGCCAGAAACTCCTGACTACCTCCAGCCTTGTGTGTTCTTCCCAGGTCTGTCCTTCATGTTCAGTCCCCTGCAGCGTACCTCCACCTTTACTTGCACATCTTGCCACTGGGGATGGAAGGGGTAAATGTATTCAACTCCAAATCCCCACCCCTGACCCAATGACTAAGAATTACTGGGCTCTTAAGATGTGTCAGGTACATTTGCATTTGTCCATTTGCCTCTCACTTTATTTCCATAGCAGCTCCCTGCGGAGGGGGGCATACTAATACTCTGCCCATTTTACAGCTAATGAAACTGAGAGAGGGGTTAAGTGGCTTGTACAAGATGACAGCTGGTAAGTAGTAGTGTCAGCAGTGCCATCCAGTCTCTTACCTCCAGATGCCGTGTTCCCGGCTGTTGTACTGTTGCCCTATTGCTCACTCATCCCAGCTGACACCTGTTTGCTTCCAAATTCCAGCTCCAGGTCGTACCGTCAGTGACACTGACATGTACTGACCACTCACCATGCCAGAGCTGTGCAAAAACGCTGGACAAGAGTAACTGCCTACTGTGCAGCAACCCCATGATATAATTACTCCTACGCCCACTTTGCAGAGGAGAGACAGGCTCAGAGGAACTAAGTAATGTCGAGGAAGAATGGGATGTCAGCACCAGTCTTGCTGAATCCTAGGCCCCTGATCTGTTGAGTCTATTTCTACTGGCTCAGTTGGTAATGAAGAAGACCCAGGTTCGATCCTGGGGTCAGGAAGATCCCCTGGAGAAGGGCATGGCAACCCACCCCAGTATTCTTGCCTGGAGAATTCCATGGGCAGAGGAATTCCATGGGCACCAGGAATTCCTGGCGGGCTACAGTCCATGGGGTCACAAAGAATCAAATATGACTGAGTGAGACTTTCACTTTGACACCTGTCTTCCTTCTGATGTCACCTGCCCAACTCAGGACCCATTACCATTCAGCTGGGATTCACCTTTCCATCCTCGTCTTCTCACACCACCACCCACCTGACACTCAGCTTGGCCAGGGGAATTGTTCTGACACTGATTGTATCACATTTCCTGCGCGAGACTGATCACCCATCCTCTACAAGCTCTCTTTGTGGCCTGACCGTCAAGTCCCCTCCAGCCCTGTGCCAGTCTTATCTGTCCCCTCCTCCACACACGCTGTATGCTTCAGCCAAATTGGACTCCTTGTTCTGCTGATGTGTCCAGGTCTTGGCACCTCTGTGCCTGTTTGCACTTCCACCTCTTACAAAAAGCCCCTCAATCTGAGTAGGAAAAATACCACCCATTTTCTAAGAATAAACTCAAATTCGACTCCCTACCTGAAGCTTTCCTGGATTCCTCATCATTCAGAAATGATTCTTTACTTCTCTGGACTCTCAGCATTTTGCATCTCAAAGCCCTTAGGAAGGCCCTCTGGTGTGTACCCTTGGGAGCCGGGATGGTGTTCACTCATCCGGCTCCCCCAGGGTCTTACCTGTGGCAGCTGCTCAATAAATATTTGAGGCGATAAACCCATTCAGTTTTCCCAATTAATACAATTATTCCTTTATCTTTAATTCTGAGTGGAATTCCTCAGAGAAAAAAGAAGTAGCCTAAAAGAAAGTAGCAGTGAATTTTTAAAAGGTGTTTAGTCAGTGAACTTTTAATGTGTCAGTCTGGGGCTGTTTGGTTTGAATCTAATCATGAAGTATATCAGTTATCAGGAACACTTTTCTTAAAATTATTTTTTTCATTACACAATTAATATAAATGCAATGCCCCAATCTAGGAAGAAAAACTGAAAGAAAAAATCTCCCAAAGTCCTGTCATCTTAGTCAGACTGCTATTAACATATTATTTTATTCTTCTGTCTCCTCCAATTTTTGTATTACTCTAAAAATAATGTTATTTCTATTAAGAACTGAAATGTAACTTATTCATGTGTGTTTATACTTGGACTCTGTACAGTCTGAATTTGGACTTTTAGGAAGGAAAAAAAAAGTACAAATGTCACTCTTTGGTTTCACTAATTGTTCAAACCATTAAAATAAGCAAAGAATCACTTTTAGAATCTTAACCATCCTTTCAAGAAAGGTGGCTAATGGGTGCACCAGTCGTCTGTTCAAGGGATGGGGAAAGCAATTAGCCTGACTGATGACTTACTGCTGGTTGTGGGAGTTAAAACACTTTTTTACACTTCTGCATTGCTATAGCTTTTTCATATCAAGCATAAATTACTTTTATAATTAAAAATAAAAATTACTTCTTGCAAGTGGAAAATCCTTACTATCAGCATTCAGCTTATTTAAGATACACAAAACTTCCCACACAAGAACTGGGATAACCTGCAATTCCAGAAAAGCCTAGAAGGAAATGCAGTCCAGCTCCATCGTTTGACAGATGAGAAAAATAAGCCTGAGTGGCTCAACCACTTGGTGGCTACGATGGCTCACCTGACTCCATTCTCATCAGATACTCTGCCTCTCTGGTCCTGGGGCTTCTGCTGTCTCACCTGGCAAAGCACACAGGCTACCAGGACCAACTGGCTGAGCTGGCATCCTGTCCAGGTAAGTGCTGGGATCTGAAAGTGCAGAGGTGGGTTCCAGGGGTAGCATCGGTCTCTCTGGCCCGGTCTGCTCACATTAGAGTTGTCACTGCTAATGGGTGATGGGGATGTGCCCTTCTTATACTGGCAGAACTTCCCTAATTGATACAGTAAGGCTTGCTAATAGCAGCAGACAGTTGCTGCCTTTGAGGGCAAGGCACATGGCAAGGTGGAAGGCTGGAACTGGGATGCAGAATGCCCTGAATCCAACTCCTGAACCCCTGCCATGATGTCAAGTGATGGGCCACTTCTTTTAAGTTGAGATTCGGCAGAGGAGAGGGTGTGGGCAAATCAGGGTATGCATCTAAGGTGTCATCCTTGGAGTCTGGAGAAGGGAACGGCTTGCTTAGTTTGGGCTGGATTTCTACTTTAGAAAGCTGTCTATGTCTTAATGTCTCAGAAGGGATTCATAAAAACTAAGCTTTTGTTTTGCTACCATGGACTTACTGGGGAATTCTGTTTCTAAAAAGGTTTGATCTTCCTCAGTCTGCTCCTTTGTCTGGAAAATGGATGACGTGATCATTAAGGTCCCCTTTGGCTCTAATGTACTATGATAACATAAAGTTCAGTGAAACAGCAATTCTGAGTGAATCGGTGGTTCTGTTTAGATTTTCCTGTTAATTATAGATTTAGAAGGAAGTGTTTAAAGTCACATATATGTGTTTGTTATTAAAAATAACAATAGTAAATCACACTTCTACAGAAGTGAGGCACTATGAGATTCACTACCCAGAACTGAAAATGTGTGTAAGCATGCTCTCCCATTCCCCATTCTTTCGGTTCTCACAGCACCCTGCAGGCAGGACAGGTATAATCATCCGTGTGTTACTATGAGGCCCCACACTTCAACAAGGTGAAACGGCCTACGAAAGACCACAGCTCCTAAGCAGCAGACTGGAGGCTGGACCTCAATCCATGGGTCCCAGCCAGATGTGGAACCAAACAGCTGACCTCCTTCCGTGACTCTTCTGACCCACCTCTTCACCACTGCCTGACCTCTGTATCGTGGCCCGAGTGTCTGCTGACACTTGGGTCCATGTTGATTATTCCCACCCATGAGCTCTGGTGCTGAGAGGAAGCAAGGCTGGCCATCATCAGTTTTGTATGGCTGCTGTAACAGATTCCACAAACTTGGTAGCTAAAAACAACACAAATGTATTAACTTACAGTTCTGCAGGTCAGAAGTCTTAAAAATGCATCTCAAAGTGTTGGCAGGGCTGTGTTCTTTTCTAGAGGCTCCAGGAGAGAATCTCGTTTTTTGGTGTTTTTTTTTTTGTTTTTGTTTTTTGCTTTTTCTGGTTTCCAGAGGCTGCCCACGTTCTGGCTGCTTCTTCAAGGCCAACAAGGATCAGTCTTTCTCACAACCCATCACTCTGCCTCCCTTGTCCACATTTTAAAGGACTGTCTACTGAACTTAAGTTCAGTTGGTCAGCAACCTAATTCTATCTGCAAACTGAGTTTTCCCCTGCCAGGTAATACTGTGGTTCCAGGGGTTAGGATATGGACACTTAGGGAGGTGGGGAAGTGGCAGGCATTATCTACCTACCATAGCATGTTACACTGTCTGACCCGGATCTGGGTAGGGGTGATGTGAGAAAGGAACGTGCCTGATGAGGAGCCCCTCCTCGTTGGTAATCAGCACTTCACTGAGGTCATCTTTCCCTCTTGTGTCTTCCTCAGTCTGTCTGCCCAGTCCAGGGAGTCCTCATAGGCTTTTCTGAGAAAGATACCCAGAAAGTGATATGAAGAATGCCTCCGGAGTTTATAAAGTTGTACACTGACTAGAAAGGTGTGTGTGTGTGTGAAGAGTTGATTGAGTCTTTAGAGTCAGATGTGAATTAAACTCTTAAGTTAAAAAAAAAAGTACTCAAGTTACTTATTAGTAAAAATGTTGAAACACAAAAAATTAAAAATAAAATCTAAGCTTCCAACTACCTCTGTTAGATGTCACCTTGGCAACCACTTCAACCTCTCTGAAATCCAGTTTCTTCATCAGTAAAATGCAGATAAGACATACCTTACAGAGTTGCTATTATGATTACTATTTAGGCAAATTCTGATGTACTTTAAACTCAGTAACAATGACTTCTTTTTTTCCTTTTTTCTCTTACTTATCTGAAAGACAGCCCAAAACCAATCCAAAGGACTTCAGAAAGAGCAAGTTCCCCCGGGATGACTCCTGAGGAGAGGAACATAAGCCACAAGGCTCTGCCAAATCATTCTCCCTCATGATGGGACTACTCTTCTATCAAAACATAAATGTCACACCTGATTTGCCAAAGAATCTAATCCAGTCAAACTCAACATGACTTGTGATGACCAAGTCTTCTGACCAATCTTACGAGTAAATCTATCAAAGCCGATCCATCTATACACTTCTGCCTTCAAAGTTATCACCTTTGAAGATTATATAGTTATTCCACAAATGTTTCCATGCTTAAAACACTCTGGAACTCTTTTTTCAGAGTAGCCCTTGGAGTTTCTGGTGTGTTCTAAAGATACCAAATATTCATCTTTCCAGGAAAAGTTGATTTTTGAAAAGAGCTGCCAGTTGCTCAGAGCCCAGTCTGATGAATATAACCAGATTAACATTTCTGGTTAATAGGGTGTGTGTGTGGTTCATAAATTGGTCTGGAAGGTGTTGTACATTAAGGTTAAGTAAAGGGAGCATAATCGTAGTGGCGATTAAAGCCCATTTTAGTGGGTTTATGATGTGAATGAATTCAGATAGCACTGGGAGTCGTTACATATTTAAACAGTATTAAATGTTTCTCTATGAAAATCTTAATCATGACATTCTCTGAAATCTGATTTCATAGTATTAAAATGAAGGCTTTAAGGAAAAGCATTAAATGCTAATGAGAGCTTTATTATTTCAGTATATATTCTCCTGGGCCTTTGGTCAAGGTAAGTAATGATCAGATGAATGAGTTGGCAACCTTCCTGGCCTCTGAAGTCTACTAGTAATTGTAGGCTAAGTAACACACTGTCACATGTTTAAATATATTTAATAATATTCCACCAACTTTTCCGTCTTGCTTTCTGGGCAATGAAACACCATGGCATTTTAACACAGATAAGGAAAGCTGGCTTTCTGTTGGGAGAATTTCTGAAAGTCATCCTTACTCAGCACACTCAAGACTGTCTGCATCCATCACATTAGCTTCCCAAGTGTGTCTGCTCCTCATCCTCCAGGGACTTTTGATTTAAATGTTTTCCATCAACTCCAATTTCTAACAACTTGATAAATGGTTTTTGTTTCTTTGTACTTCAGTGCTCTGTTGTTCAGACTTAGGACCACAAAACCCAAATGTCTGATGAGGCAGAAGTACTAATATTTTCAGGTAGTCAGAAAAGATGCATAATCAAGTGAGGGGCTTGCAGCCTCTAAGGCTCTACTGTTGTCTACATATCCAAAACCCTTAAAACATGACTGAAATATTTTGAAGGCAGAGTTTATAAGATTCTCCTAAGAATGTCTGATTTAGGGACAAATCTGAAAGTACTGTTTATATCCCAGGAGGTGCAGTGGTCAAGAACCCGCCTGTCAATGCAGGAGACACAAGAGAGTAAGTTCCATCCCTGGGTCAGGAAGATCCCCTAGAGTAGGAAATGGTAACCCGCTCCTGCATACAGGTTTCTCAAGAGGCAGGTCAGGTGGTCTGCTATGCCCATCTCTTTCAGAATTTTCCAGTTTATTGTGATCCACACAGTCAAAGGCTTTGGCATAGTGAATGAAGCAGAAATAGATGTTTTTCTGGAACTCTCTTGCTTTTTCCATGATCCAGCAGATATTGGCAATTTGATCTCTGGTTCCTCTGCCTTTTCTAAAACCAGCTTGAACATCTGGAAGTTCACAGTTCACGTATTGCTGAAGCCTGGCTTGGAGAATTTTGAGCATTACTTTACTAGTGTGTGAGATGAGTGCAATTGTGTGGTAGTTTGAGCATTCTTTGGCATTGCCTTTCTTTGGGATTGGAATGAGACCTGACCTTTTCCAGTCCTGTGGCCACTGCTGAATTTTCCAAACTTGCTGGCATATTGAGTGCAGCACTTTCACCACAATATCTTTCAGGATTTTGAATAGCTCAACTGGAATTCCATCACCTCCACTAGCTTTGTTCGTAGTGATGCTTGCTAAGGCCCACTTGACTTCACATTCCAGGATGTCTGGCTCTAGGTGAGTGATCACACCATTGTGATTATCTTGGTCGTGAAGATTTTTTTTGTACAGTTCTGTGTATTCTTGCCATCTCTTCTTAATATCTTCTGCTTCTGTTAGGTCCATACCATTTCTGTCCTTTATCGAGCCCATCTTTGCATGAAATGTTCCCTTATTTTCTAATTATGCAGGTCAGGAAGCAGCAGTTAGAACTGGACATGGAACAACAGACTGGTTCCAAATAGGAAAAGGAGTATGTCAAGGCTGTATATTGTCACCCTGCTTATTTAACAGAGTACATCATGAGAAACACTGGGCTGGAAGAAGCACAATCTGGAATCAAGATTGCTGGGAGAAATATCAATAACCTCAGATATGCAGATGACACCACCCTTATGACAGAAAGTGAAGAGGAACTCAAAAGCCTCTTGATGAAAGTGAAAGTGGAGAGTGAAAAAGTTGGCCTAAAGCTCAACATTCAGAAAACGAAGATCATGGCATCCGGTCCCATCACTTCATGGGATATAGATGGGGAAACAGTGGAAACAGAATCAGACTTTATTTTGGGGGGCTCCAAAGTCACTGCAGATGGTGACTGCAGTCATGAAATTAAAAGACGCTTATTCCTTGGAAGTAAAGTTATGACCAACCTAAATAGCATATTCAAAAGCAGACATATTACTTTGCCAACAAAGGTCCGTTTAGTCAAGGCTATGGTTTTTCCTGTGGTCACGTATGGATGTGAGAGTTAGACTGTGAAGAAAGCTGAGTGCTGAAGAATTGATGCTTTTGAACTGTGGTGTTGGAGAAGACTCTTGAGAGTCCCTTAGACTGCAAGGAGATCCAACCAGTCCATCCTAAAGGAGACCAGTCCTGGGTGTTCTTTGGAAGGAATGATGCTGAAGCTGAAACTCTAGTACTTTGGCCACCTCATGCAAAGAGTTGACTCATTGGAAGAGACCCTGATGCCGGGAGGGGTTGGGGGCAGGAGGAGAAGGGGATGACAGAGGATAAGATGGCTGGATGGCATCACTGATTCAATGGACCTGAGTTTGAGTGAACTCCGGGAGTTGGTGATGGACAGGGAGGCCTGGTGTGCTGCAATTCATGGGGTCGCAAAGAGTCGGAAACGACTGAGCGACTGAACTGAACCCGCTCCTATTCTGTCAATCGCATGAGAATTGGACTCACCATTTTAGCATCCCATCCTGTTCCCACCTCTATATCTGTCTCTCTCATTCTCACACTCACACATGTAGCTCCTAAAACAATGCCACAGGTTCTGTCAAACAGTTTGAAAACCAAGTTTAGATCAGTGTTCTTCTAACTGAAGGGCTCAGCCCATTAATGGATTATAAAATCAGTGCAGTGGTTGGGATCAGCAATTTGGAAGCAAAAATAAACAAAATAAAAATAAACAAAAATAAAAGTGCATTACATGAACTAATGGCTAAGTGACTCAGTCGTGTCCAGCTCTTTGCGACCCCATGGACTAAACAGTCCATGGTATTCTCTAGGCCAGAATACTGGAGTGGGTAGCCTTTCCTTTCTCCAGGGGACTTTCCCAACCCAGGGATCAAACCTAGGTTTCCTGCATTGCAGGCAGATTCTTTAATCAGCTGAGCCACAAGGGAAGCCCAAGAATAATGAAGTGGGTAGCCTGTCCCTTCTCCCGCAAATCTTCCCCACCCAGGAACTGAACCGGAGTATCCTGCATTGCAGGCAGATTCTTTACCAACCGAGCTATCAGGAAAGCCCTAGTATAAGACCTGTTATATATGCACACACAGACCCTCATGTACTGAGCTGTGACATAAAGTGTATTTCTTAATGCAGATCATGGTCAGAATGGCTTGAAAGCTTTTGCTTTACCTTCTCTTGTAGCCTCAATTTCTTCCATTTCCTCAATCACATAAATCTCCACTGATATCAAACCACTTGTGGTTCCTCAAACCTGACCTGCTCTTCTTCTTCTATGTGTCCATGGTGTACGATGATGCTAGGCACCTCTTCTGTGGTGTGTTAAGTGTATGGTGCAAGGCACTAGGAATGAGTTCTGAGGAAAACCAAAATCTTGCTCACATGGACAGACAAATATTATACATATCACACTAACACTTAGCTGCGAACCCAAGTTAAGTAGTCTAAATGAAACACATCTGGATTTTCAAGAACATGAACCAAAGGCAATTAATCTCAGGAGACAAGGGAGCCATCTCTGTAGAAGAAGCCATTAGCGGAGAGCTAAAGAACATGTCAAAGTTAACTAGGTAAGCGGGCAGAGGAAAAGCACTCCAGATAGAACATACAGGCAGCCCTGGGATGAGAGAAGACGTGGCGTGTTTGAGGAACTGACAAAAAGCCCAGTGAATGAGCGGGAGGGCAGCACAAGACAGGACTGGAGAGGCTGGCAGTGGCTGGGCCAGCGGGGGGCTCAGGGGCTCGGGCTGTGTTTCTGTCCTCAGAGTGGAGAGCCATGCAAGGATTTAAGCAGAAGATGACGAATAAAGAGTTGTGAAGACACTATGTTCTGCAGAGTGGAAGACGGACTAGAGGGAAGGAGTGACTGCAGGGAGGCAAGTTAGGAAGCTAGTAGAATAATCTGGGTGCATAGTGACAGTGAATTGACTCAATATATTGGAAGTCAAGGGGGAGAGGAAAAAAGGTGTGGTAGGACAGAGGAGCCTGGTAGGCTGCAGTCCATGGGGTCGCTAAGAGTCGGACACGACTGAGCGACTTAACTTTCACTTTTCACTTTCATGCATTGGAGAAGGAAATGGCAACCCACTCCAGTGTTCTTGCCTGGAGAATCCCAGGGACTGGGGAGCCTGGTGGGCTGCCGTCTATGGGGTCGCACAGTCGAACACGACTGAAGCGACTTAGCAGCAGCAGCTGTGAAATGGAGAGTGACTGCTAGGTTCTGACTTGCATAACTGGGTAGATAATGCTGCTTGCCGAGAGTAAAGTGAAAAAGATCAGGTTTGGAGAAGACTCTGGGTTCCGTCTTGAATAAGCTGCTTGGATACGTATCCTGGTTAAGACAACCTGGAAGCCATGGGAGTACAGACGGTAAATGAAACTGGGTGTATGAGCACAAGGAAAACACCTGGGCTTATGCCCTGAAGGCTCTCCACTTCCTGGTGTTACACTCCTACTTACTATAATGTCTCTGAGTACACACAGTTAACAATACAGGTTTTATCTGCATTAAAGTTCAAATATAGAAATAATAAAAAGTGAAAATCTGCTCACTCTATGGGTAATTAATAATTTGATATGACCCTTATATATATTTTTAAGTGGGATTATATAAAACATACTTTTCTAAAATCAGCAATGTAATAAGAATATTCTTCATCATCATACAGACAGTTCTGTTACTTACCTGAATGGCTACAGTATTACACAGTGGGCCTGCATTACAATTTAACCAACCCCCCAGTCACCACTCGGAGAAGGCAATGGCATCCCACTCCAGTACTCTTGCCTGGAAAATCCCATGGGTGGAGGAGCCTGGTGGGCTGCAGTCCATGGGGTCGCTAAGAGTCGGGCACGATTGAGCGACTTCACTTTCACTTTTCACTTTCATGCATTGGAGAAGGAAATGGCAACCCACTCCAGTGTTCTTGCCTGGAGAATCCCAGGGATGGGGGAGTCTGGTGGGCTGCCATCTATGGGGTCGCAGAGTCGGACACGACTGAAGTGACTTAGCAGTAGCAGCCAGTCACCACTGATGGATAGCTGGATTATCTCACAGCTACTGCCCATTCAGTAGTCACTGACCTTCTGCCTTGCTCAGTGAAGCCTGATTTTGTTCGAACAGCAACATGTTCCACCTTGTGATGGCTCACAGTTGGTTTAAGGCAACAGAGACCATCCTGTTGCCCACCTTTTCAACTTTCCTTGTAGCCATGGGCAGTCATGTTACCAGGTTCTGGCTAATGACCCCAAGGAGAAGTCTGTTATGAGAGTTTCTGAGTAAGCTTTTGCTTTCCTGATAATGGAGAAACAACAGGAATACTGCTCTTTCCCCTGTTTTGGACTTGAACATGATGACTGGAGTTTCAAAAGTCATTTTGCAATTACAAGGACATAAGCCAGAACTAAGAATAGTAAAGCAGAAAGACAAAGAGAAAGAGCCTGGGCCCTGATACACATAGACACACAGGTAAACAGTGACTCATTTTAAAGAATGCAAATGTATTTCCACTTTAAAGCCTGAAAAAAGTAAAATGAAACGTTTTAAAGATTCATGGCAGAGACATAAGTGATGCCCTAAAAAATTAAGAAGCACACTTAGAACACAATGGGGAAGACACTTTCAACAGTCCCTGAGAACCTTCAGGTGCTAGGTCTAGAAACACATTTCTGGCTCCCTGCCCAGCACAGCCCTCTGCCCTGCAACTCAACAGGACGGCCTCTGTACACAGTCTCTGACACCTCTTCTCCTCGGTGGAAATTTATGTCTTCTTTTGGCTGCTCTTTGAAAATGTGCCAAATTAAGAAATAATCTTTTACATGAAAAGCTGGGAGGTATTTTAAATGAGTGAACCATAACTTCGTAAGTTCACAACTAGAATAAATTAAACAGAAGTAAAAACCTTTAAAAACAGAAAAAAAATAAAACCCCTCCCTTTCTGAGAAAAAGTGCTTCTTAGCTATTTAATTTAGAAGACAATTTCTGTTATTTTACTATAATGGTGACGGTATCTTTTGTTCTCAATTTTGCCAACTTCTCATGTTTTGGCAAAATATGTTAGAATTCTCAAAATTCAGCAACTCACAGCTTCACTTTAAACAAACACATAAAGGCTATTAAATTACTAAATGTAATTTAGTAATAAACTGTAAATAAACTGTAATTTTAAATATTAGACACAAAACAATTTTATGTATAATTCAAATTGTACATAATCCACATTTATGCTTCTAAACAAACAGAAGCTCACATCTGTACTACTTTCATAGTTTACAAAGTGCTTTTATATACATTTTCTCATTTTTTATTCGAGACAAACATGTGAGTTAAATATTACTCTCATTTCACAAGTAGAAATAGAACCAGACATTATTCAGTGCTTTAACCAGTATACAGTACAGCCCTGAGACTTTAGATCTGCAAAGGGTTTTAATAACGCAAATACCATATATATATCAATTTTTTATCACCATTTTCAAGTTTCCATTTTCTTAACAAAGGAAAACAATGAAAAAGTTTTCCACAATCTAATAATAAAAGTGGGAAATATTATATATACAACTGTATACTAACCCAGAGAGTGAGATCTATCAGAATCAGGTTTACTCTGAAGTTCCTATATTGTTACCTATATACAGGACACCAGTATCAGAACCATGTTTACACGAGCAATTTTTCTACTTGAGAGAAAATAATCCAGGACATTCCTATTGCCTCCAAGTCTTATGAGTG
Organism: Redunca redunca; assembly: GCA_006410935.1. NCBI lineage: Eukaryota > Metazoa > Chordata > Mammalia > Artiodactyla > Bovidae > Redunca > Redunca redunca. Next base: position 789,843 of record SJYQ01000551.1, read on the forward strand.
TGTGTATGTGTTAGGGTATGAAAGTGGCCAGGTGTGTGGTGTGTGTGTGTGTTAGGGTATGTAAGTGGGCAGGAAGGATACAGAAAAATACTTAATCCAACTTTGGAGTTATAGGACCTCTGATTTTCCCATCTGCGGTGACTTGACAAATTTGGCCATATGTCTCATCTACAGTAATACATTTTCTTTCCACACCCCTCCTTCTTAAGTACCCTCTACCATTAAGATTAGAAATTCCAACAGGTAGCTTTTCTTTCTGAATTATCTTCCCTACTGCATCCTTTTTACCCCCAGAATTTTCCTTTCCTATTTTCGTATCTTGAAGACATTTCATTATAGTAGATGACAGAGCTATAGTTTATATTCACTGGGATAAAAGATCAGTTTCAGCATTGATTTCCCAGCAAAAAGCTGACAGAAAAGTCGACCACAAAGGGAAAAACCAGCGATAACCGGCAGCGCAGTGACACCTGCACTAGGAAAGCTGCACTGCAGCCTCCCCAGATCTGAGCTAATCTCCTCTCATCACTGTGCTGTCAATTTCCAGAGGAAAATTCTGGCTGGTTTCATTACTGTGCTGTCAATTTACAGAGGGAAATTCTGCCTGCTCTTGAGTTCAAAGCAGACCAGAATGTTTAAATTATTGGTTCAATGAATTATTTTTGATGTTACAAGGTTTTTATTGCATCTGAAGATATTTTCAATAAATATCTTGAGTTTGGAGCCTTGGCTAGGTTAGGAAGCAAGGTGAAGTCGCTCATTTGTGTCCGACTCTTTGTGACCTCATGGACTGTAGCCTACCAGGCTCTTCCATCCATGGGATTTTCCAGGTAAGAGTACTGGAGTGGGTTGCCATTTCCTTCTCCAGAGGATCTTCCCGACCCAGGGATCGAACCCAGGTCTCTCGCATTGTAGGCAGACGCTTTACCGTCTGAGCCACCAGGGAAGTCTCTAATCCTTTTGCAGTAGAAATCAAATTTTTCTGGCATGACTCCATTGCCAGCAATGGGATTTATCAAAACTATAAACACCGGCACATTGAATATTTCAATACTGTACTCAACTGTTCATATTTTAGTTATGAAACAAACCAAATGTAAATGCTTAATATATAATACAAATCCACAGATTCTTCACAGAAGAAAACAATGGAAGACTGATTTTCTACATGTCACCTGCTCATTAGTTCTTCAATAATATGTCTTGAGTTATTTCAAATATAATGTATAGACCACTACCTATGTTTTTCAACATTTTCTATCTAGGTCCTAAAGGGTATAAACAAGGATGCATACAGTCAGGTTGTTTCTATAAACTTTTCATGTTTCTTCTGTTATGCATCTTGCAATAATGAATATAAGGAGACAAAGACAAATGTACATTTAAGTTAGTGGTTACATGAATTTTGCTTATATGGCTAGTTGTTTATATGGGTCTTGCAAATAACAAAATAAAATAACAAAGTTTGATAAGCCCATCCATGCCCCGTGAACTTTAGTCCACTCACAGCATAACTTGATTCAGTCACTATTTATTAGTTTTTAAAAATGTTTTTTAAAAGCTCTGCAAACCACACTTTATTACAAATTTTTGAATCATGAGGGGGTAAACTGACACAGTTCCCTCATGTCACTGACTCTTTTTGAGGGGAAATTTCTGCAATTATACAAGAGTTTCCAAACTCTATAAAAAGGGTTAATTGTGTTCTATGACTGACCTTCACTCTACAGTCCCTTTGACCCAAGGCACAGTCCCTGGTGCATCTTTTTGAGATTTAGCTTCCAGGAAATTTTCAGCAAACCTCTCTCGTGCTTTCTCCCAGTTCTTTTTGCTCTTGTTTTGGAGAAGGTGAACATCTTCAATTGAAGATGGCTTGCCTGTCCCCAAGCCTGCATGTGTTCGCCGAAGCTGAAGCTGGATCTGTTACCAAAAGTTGAGAAGAGAACTTACTGCAGCACCTAAACACACTGAGAGCTGCTTTATCCAATCTGATACTTTTAACTATAATTCTTTGAATTAGAAAAGATTGATGCATAAGAAAAAATTGTCAAATGCATCAAATACATACAGGGATATTACATACATGGTGATATGTGGAACTTACACTTATTTGTCTACACTGTCTTGCTTATCAATAAGAACAGTGGACTCTATGATAAAACAGAGTGGTCCTTAAACAGCAATCACCGTATTTCACTGAGATGCCGCAGAATCAATCTGTCATCTACTCTAAGTAAAAGCAACGGATATATGTAAACTTACAGTCTGAGCCTCACCTAAGTAAGTGACTCATAAAGACTTTGTTTTCATAAAAGGAGCAGAGGATTTCTCATTATTTTGAGAACCATTAAAAGCCACAAATGACTGAGTGTCTAATGTATGTCAGGCATCAACCAAGGGGCTTTATTTTCGGATATTCCTGAAAAAGTTCTCATTATCCCCATTTTAACAGATGAAGACTGAAATCCAAATGTGCCCTAAGTCGTACAACAAGTGAGAGAGCCCACACTCTAACCTGACTGCAAAACCCATGTTCTTTCCTCTGTACCTCCAATGAGAGGATTTACATTAAATCTTCCATTATTTTGTTACATACCAAGTCATTATCAAGAATGTTCTCTGGTCGTATTACTACTTTGTAAGGCTTCTGTGAAAGAGAATCTGAACTGCCAATGAACCATGGGACTGCAGAATTAAACCACTGTATTATTTTCTAGACATGATTCACTCTATTGTCTGTTACATGCTCTGAATCTTGAACCTAAAACAGATTCTCCAGCTAGTACAGAATCTGACTGTTCATAAGGTAACATTTGATTGTTCCTGCATGGTAGGACAAGGCACAGTAAACAATGCCATTGAAAATAAAAGACACAGAAGAACTTCTGGCTCAGGAAAAAAACACGGATTATTTAGAGGTTTAGGAAGTCTCTAAGAGGCTTCCTAAAAACAAAACAAATCAAACACAAAAATTTGGTAATTGTGATTGCCACAAAGGCAGTTACCATGTCTCTTTGCTTGCTACCATACTCCTAGCACTTACAGCAACGCCTAGCATATAGTAAGTATACAGTAAATATATCTGTTACAAGAGTAACAAAGCAAAGAAATCACAAGTCTTACCGGAGTTTTCATGCCTCCACCGTCCTTCCCTAGGCCCTCTCCTTTTTTCCATCCCATCTTCTCCAACATCTTCCGACCTTTATTGCTATCAGTAATTTCACTTTAGAGAAAATTAAAATGATAGTTGATTTTGAGACCATTTAAATCACATTTATAATAAACTAATGAATTAAAAATAATTGGTACAACTACTTTAGAAAACTACTTGGCTTTCCCTAATAAAGCTGAAGACACACAAATTCTAATCCTACATATACTAAACAAAAAAGCATGCATATAGTGCACCAAAAAGACATGGACAAGAATTTTGCAGCCAAATCTAACAATAACCACAAATTAGAAATAATTCATATGTCCACCAGTGGTAAAGTGGATAAATTGTGTCATATTTATACAGGATAATATAGAGCAATGAAAATAAAATGCACCTCACAAAGTAATGCTGGATAAAAAGAATACAGACACAAAATAAATACTAAATTACTCCATATACCTAAAATTAAAAATTAAGTAAAATTAATCTGACACTGTTGGAAGTCAGTAGAAGAGTCACTTCTGGGGAGAAGAGAGGAATGGTGATTCAGAGAGGACACTAGGAGGCCAGGCTTCTGGGGTTACTCATGATTTTCTATTTCTTGACCAAGACTGGATTCTGCAATGTGTTAAGCTTATGGTATATCATTGATACTGATACTTAGCATTTGTGAATTTAACATCAATTTAAAAAGTTAAAATGAAAATAAACCTTTCATTAACTAGCTGCATTTTGTTTTATGATTTTATGTTCTAATTTAAGGGTATTTTAATTTTATGTTCTATCACATTGTCTTTTCAGTTCTACAAAATGTTAAATTAGCTCTTCAATAAAAATAGACGAAG
>SJYQ01000551.1:794026-805952 GCA_006410935.1 Redunca redunca
TGGAGAAGGCAATGGCACCCCATTCCAGTACTCTTGCCTGGAAAATCCCATGGACGGAGCAGCCTGGAAGGCTGCAGTCCATGAGGTCGCTGAGGGTCGGACACGACTGAGCGACTTCACTTTCACTTTTCACTTTCATGCATTGGAGAGGAAATGGCACCCCACTCCAGTGTTCTTGCCTGGACAATCCCAGGGATGGGGGAGCCTGGTGGGCTGCTGTCTATGGGGTCGCACAGAGTTGGACACGACTGAAGCAACTTAGCAGCAGCAGCAGCAACAAAAATTACTAAATAAAGAGTAAATTAAGCTCTATGTAAGGTGGTAGAATGCAAAGAAATTTATAAACCTCAAGTACAGACATATAATCTTCAGCATGCTACAGTATGACTGGTTCAACAATAAAGGTATGCCCAAGACAAGCCAGTGGCACAAAAGAGGCAATTCAGCGTGGGGTATCAAAGAAGAATTCTCTTCCCTTTTGTTACTATTTGCCAACCTTTATATAAAAAGTTGAAGTAGGAAATAGCAACCCACTCCACTATTCTTGCCTGAAAATCCCATGGACAGAGAAGCCTGGTGGGCTACAACCCATAGGGTCGCAAGAGTCCACAGGGTTGTAAGAGTTGGACATGACTAAGCATGCACATATAAAAAGTAAAAAACATTCATCAAAAAACACACTACAGACTGCTAGAGCAATGTAAGGAAAGCAGCATAGAAGTTTTTACTTAATTTTGCTTTCAAAACAGAGAAATGAAGAACCACCAATCCTAATGGGTACTTGCCCTCAGAAAATGATGCAGAAATTGAGCTAAAATTTTGAGAAAACATTTTATTCTCTCCTTATAGATCTTCTACTTTCCTCCCAAATTAACCCTATTGACATTTTTTCTATTATGATTTCTCTTTTAGTACAACAGTAAAAAATACAATTTTTCAGAAAAATTTTGGCAGCATCTTCTCTGGTATCTTCATAAAGTATAGAAAGCACTGGACAAATACACTTAAGACCTACAATTCTGTATCTAGCTCTGTCATTTAGTAGCTGGGTGACCAGATCTAGCTTCTCCAATGTAAACTGGCAATATTAATTACTTTCTTGCTCTATTATAGAATTAAATGGTAATTTTTAACTGCCTTATTGATACATAATTAACAAATAATAAATTATACATGAAGTGTACAATTAGATACTTTTGAAATTTGTATACACTTATGAACTTAGAACTGGACATGGAAAAACAGACTGGTTACAAATTGGGAAAAGAGTACGTCAAGGCTGTATACTGTCACCCTGCTTATTTAACTTACATGCAGAGTACATCAGGCGAAATGCCAGGCTTGATGAAGCACAAACTGGAATCAAAATTGCTGGGAGAAATATCAGTAACCTCAGATACACAGATGACACCACCCTTATGGCAGAAAGCAAAGAACTAAAGAGCCTCTTGATGAAAATGAAAGAGGAGTGTGAAAAAGTTGGCTTAAATCTCAACATTAAGAAAACTTAAGATCATGGCATCTGGTCCCATCACTTTATGGCAAATATATGGGAAAACAATGGAAACATTGACAGACTTTATTTCTGAGGGCTCCAAAATCATTGCAGATGGTGACTGTAGCCATGAAATTAGAAGACGCTTGCTCCTTGGAAGAAAAGCTATGACCAACCTAGACAGCATATTAAAAAGCAGAGACATTACTTTACCAACAAAGGCCCGTCTAGTCAAAACTATGGTTTTCCCAGGAGTCACGTGTGGATCTGAGAGTTGGACTATAAAGAAAGCTCAACGCCCAAGAATCGATGCGTTTGAACTGTGGTGGTGGAGGAGACTCTTGAGAGTCCCTTGGGCTACAAGGAGATCCAACCAGTCCATCCTAAAGGGAATCAGTCCTGAATATTCATTGGAAGGACTGATGATGCTGAAGCTGAAACTCCCAATACTTTAGTCACCTGATGCAAAGAATCAACTCATTGGCAAAGACCCTGACGCTGATAAAGATTGAGGGCAGGAGAAGAAGGGGTTGACAGAGGATGAGATGGTTGGATGGCATCACCAACTCAATGGGCATGAGTTTGAGCAAGCTCCTGGAGTTGGTGATGGACAGGGAAGCCTGGCCTGCTGCAGTCCATGAGGTCACATAGAGCTGGACACGACTGAGCGACTGAACTGATACACCTATGAAACCATCACAATTAGGATAATAGATATTCATCTCCCACAAAAGTATCCTTGTCCTTTTTTTATAATCCATCCCTCTAGACCCTCTGCCTGTGTATCCTTCCTCTCCTGTATCCAGGCAACCACTGATCTGCCATGATACATTAGTTTGCTTTCCTAGTATTTTATAGAACTGAAGTCCATAGTATGTAGAGTTGATTCTTGAACAACATGAATTTGAACTTTGCAGGTCCACTGATACACAGATTTTTTTCCACTGGTAAATATGACAGTACTACCCTATCTGTAATTGGTTGAATCTGCAAATGCAGAACACCAGATACAGATGAACTGTAGTTATGAAGGGCTGAGTACAGACATGAAGATTTTTCAGCCGAGGTGAGACTCGGCACAGCTAATCCCTGTGTTGTTCAATAGTCACCTGTACTCTTTTTGCCTGGCTTTCACTCAGCATAATCATTTTGAGATCCATCTACGTTGTAATCTGTATTAATAGCCTATGTTTGTTTCTTTTTTTTTAATTGTTAGAGGAGTGTTTATCATATACGTTTAACACAGTTTATCTATTAATGATGGACACGAGTTTTTTTTCCAGTTTTTGGCTATTAGGAAAAAAGCTGTTGTGACCATTTGTTCCCTAGTCTTTGTATGAACATATGCTTTCACTTCTCTTGGGTAAATACTTTGAAGCAGAATGGTGAATCATATAGTAGGTGTACACATAACTTTTAGACAAAATATTAAACTCTTTACCAAAGCCACTGTACCATGTGTAGTCTCATCAGCACTGTATGAGAGTTCCAGTTCTTCCACATGCCAGCAACACAATATAGACTTAAGTGGTTTTAATTTGCATTTCCGGAAAATCCCATGGATGGAGGAGCCTGGTGGGCTGCAGTCCATGGGATCACTAAGAGTTGGACACAACTGAGCGACTTCACTTTCACTTTCATGCATTGGAGAAGGAAATGGCAACCCACTCCAGTGTTCTTGCCTGGAGAATCCCAGGGACGGGGGAGTCTGGTGGGCTGCCGTCTATGGGGTCGCACAGAGTCGGACACGACTGAAGCGACTTAGCAGCAGCAGCAGCAGTAACCAATGATACTAACATCTTTTCATAACTGCCATCTGCTTTGGTGAAGTGTCTATTCAAATCATTTGCTCATTTTTAAATTGTCTTCCTTTACTGAATTTTGAGAGTTCTTTGTAAACTTCATCGGATACATGATTTACAAATATTTTTGCCAGTCTGTGGCTTATCTTTTCATTCTCTTAAGAAAATCTTTGGAAAAACAGAAATTTTGGAGGAGTACAATTTGTGTTTTTAAGGATTGTGCTTTTAGTGTTAAATATCTAGAAATTCTTTGCCTAACCCTTTTTTTAAGGCTTGCTTCTAGAAGTCTTGTAGTTTTAAGTTTTAGATGTATATGTATAGTCCATTCTGAGTTCATTTTTGTATGTTATGAGGCGTGGGTCAAGGCTGCTGTTCCTGCTTTTGTTGTGGTATGTGCTGTGTTGACTTTCCAATTAGTTCAGCACTGTTTGTTGGGAAAAGACTATCGTTTCTCCATGAAACTGTCTTTATACCTTTGCTGAAAATCACACATACACACACACACACACATGTACATATTTATCTATGCATCTATCTGTCTATATAGGTCCATTTCTGGACTATTAGTCTGTCCATCAACATATTTGTTTCTCTTTTTGCCAATGCCACTCTCTTTATTATAAGAGTTTATACTAAGTCGTGAAATCAGGCAGCATTAGCACTCTAACTGTATTTTTCAATGGTATCGTTTTAATCTAAGTTTTTAAAAAATCAGAAATGGCTACTGAAATGTAGAGTATTATCATCACTTTTCTGCTCCAATCTCAATAGTTGTTGAGGTAAACAGTAAACAACTAGCAGGAATTACATGAATCTCAAATTACGAGTAGCTCCTCTCTTTTGTACATAAAAATTGACTATGCTTATCTAAGGGCTTCCCTGGTAGCTCAGCTGGTCAAAAGTCTGCCTGCAATGCAGGAACAATGGTCAGTTCCTGGGTTGGGAAGATCGGCTGGAGAAGGGATAGGCTACCCACTCCAGGATTCTTGGGCCTCCCTGGTGGCTCAGACGGTAAAGGATTCGCCTGCAATGCAGGAGACCTGGGTTCCATCCTTGGGTTGGGAAGATCCCCTAGAGGAGGGCCTGGCACGGACAGAGAAGCCTGGTGGGCTACAGCCCATTGGGTGGCAGAGAGTTGGACGTGACTGAGCAACTCAGCACAGCATGCTGATCTAAAGGCACTTTTACACAAAACCAGACACCCAGTTTAGCACATGTAACAATATTTAACTTCCTTACCTGCAGACCATATTTTACTCGTATTTTCTTTAATTCTTTCCTCCTTTCCAACTCTTTTTCCTCCTTACTTAGTGTTGGACCGACTAAAAGGAAAAATTGAGTTTAAAAAAAAACACTAAGTTTGATATAATACTGTTTATTTAATAATGAAAAACTAATAGTACTAGTATTCCATCTCCAGATTAACAAAAAGTTCAAATAAATTAATATAAAAGTATCTTGGGTTGTGATGATGTCCTTTCGGCATTTTGGTAATTAAATCTAATTGGAAAGGAAATCAAACCCCAAAGAGTATAAGAATGTTACAGTTTAGATACTAAAAGAAATACTGAACATCTTCATTTTTCAATATGGTTATTGTAATAGTATCCCAGATGTAGAAATATTGTGAGTTCTCTGAAAGAACATAAGTTTGTGCAAAAGAAAAAACACAGAATTCAAGAGTCACATTATCGTGTAGTGTGCCCGACTCATTTTCATAATGTAGTATATAGGAAAACAAAAAATACATAATGAACATTTAGTTAGCATTAAGAGGAACAATAATGTAAGGGAAATTACTAGTTCAGAGATCTTTCAATTTTTAAAGCCTTAAATAAGAAAGTTTTAACAAGATAGCAACCTTTTACAGTACTATTATAGAAAATAATGGTATATACACAGATAATATATCAACAAACTGTAATTAGGAAAGCAGACATATCAACCAATAAATCTTAATACCTCAGCCTATTAATTTTCTGTGTTACTATTTTACATCAAAGTTTAACTGTGGATTACTTTTTATAACAGTAAATAGATGTTAAAGAGAAACCCTGGGCTTCCCAGGTGGCTCAGTGGTAAAGAATCCACCTGCTAATGTAGGAGAGGTGGGTTCGATCCCTGGGTCGGGAAGATCCTTTGGAGAAAGAAATGGCAACTCACTTCAGTATTCTTGCCTGGAGAATCCCATGGCCAGAGGAGCCTGGTGGGCTATAGTCCATGGGGTTGCAAAAGAGCCAGGCACAACTTAGTGTCTAACACAACAAATTTTTATTTAACTGTATCACAATTACTCCCTGAAGGACAGTTAGCTACCACTGCAGTGCTGCTTCAAAGCCCTACAGACGTGGGACTTCCCTGGTAGTTCAGTGCTAAGACTCTGTGCTCCCAACACAGGGGGCCTAGGTTCACTCCTGGTCAGGGACCTACATCCTGCATTCAGCAAGAAAGGGCCCGCGGGCCACACCTAAGACCCTGCATGCCACACCTAAGACCTGGTACGGCCAACTAAATAAATAATTAAAAAGATAAAAAGCCTACAGATGGATTAGCAACAGCAGAGCTATCAATATCATTCCTAGTCAGAAAGTAACCTAACGCTGTAACAGTACAACTAAACTAGTACATAGAAAAATCAACTGCAATCATAATCTACTACCTAAGTCTCACATTTCAAAACATGTTATTTTTTCAGCCTCATCTGATAGTATTCACTGAAATATAAATGTATCTCAATAGAGTATTATACCAATTAGACATAAAGCTGGTAGCTACTGATACATTTTTTAGAATACTTTGGTGAATTAAAAAGTTATCACATACATAAACAGTATATTTCACATACCAAAAAGTTCATCTTTCTTATCAAGACGAAGGTGAGCTCTAACCTGCCCTGGTTCACAGCCATCACAGGTATCGCTGCCAGGGTGAATATGAAACGACAACACAGTCTCTCCAATTTTCACTTCATCCCCATGCTCAAGTACATAAGGGTCACATTTAGTTTTGGGCTAAAGGGGGAAAAAATAACAAAATAGAAATCCAAGAATTACATATGATTATTTTATGGTTACTGTAAATAATGTCAGATTATAACTAAAATTTTGAGATGGTTCTCAATGAGACAGACAGACATATGCATACATACCCATTTCCATAACATGAGGGTGATATGTAATATTCTATTAGTGGAGCAGACAGATGAACTGAGCAACTTCTAATTTTTATATTATCAAAATCCATTACCTCCCCATCTCCATACCCAATGCTATCAGAGACATATCCAACCCAAGCTGCAATATATTACCAAAATGAATAATCATCACAGTCAAAAAGATGACATATTAAGGAGATAAATCGCATCATATTTCCCTTTTTCTTTCTTCTCTTGATAATTTTAATTTCATTTTTAATCCTTAACTAAGACTTCCCCCCTCCCCTCCTTCCACATATTATCTTATCAGGTGCTAAGCACTCTGCTACATGTTAGGGATAAAAGACTTAACTGAACAGACATAGCCCCTGCTTTCAAGGAGTTTTCCAATTTAACATTCTGTTAAAACAGCTTAAAAAAATAAAAAAAAAAAACAAAAAGAATGGCCCTTAAAGTTGCTATAGAATAACTTCCTTTGCATGGCTTTAAAATACATTTATCTCTAAAAATAAGGTGTAGATACATAATTAAAAAGGCAAAACTTAGCAGTTAAGTATCTCAGTTCAGTTCAGTCGCTCAGTCGTGTCCGACTCTTTGCGACCCCATGAATCGCAGCACGCCAGGCCTCCCTGTCCATCACCAACTGCCGGAGTTCACTCAGACTCACGTCCATTGAGTCCGTGATGCCATCCAGCCATCTCATCCTTGGCTGTCCCCTTCTTCTCCTGCCCCCAATCCCTCCCAGCATCAGAGTCTTTTCCAATGAGTCAACTCTACGCATGAGGTGGCCAAAGTACTGGAGTTTCAGCTTTAGCATCATTCCTTCCAAAGAAAACCCAGGGCTGATCTCCTTCAGAATGGACTGGTTGGATCTCCTTGCAGTCCAAGGGACTCTCAAGAGTCTTCTCCAACACCACAGTTCAAAAGCATCAATTCTTTGGCGCTCAGCCTTTTTCACAGTCCAACTCTCACATCCATACATGACTACTGGAAAAACCATAGCCTTGACTACATGGACCTTAGTCGGCAAAGTAATGTCGCTGCTTTTGAATATGCTACCTAGGTTGCTCATAACTTTTCTTCCAAGGAGTAAGTGTCTTTTAATTTCATGGCTGCAATCACCATCTGCAGTGATTTTGGAGCCCAAAAAAATAAAGTCTGACGCTGTTTCCACTGTTTCTCCATCTATTTCCCATGGAGTTATGGGACCGGATGCCATGATCTTTGTTTTCTGAATGTTCAGCTTTAAGCCAACTTTTTCGCTCTCCTCTTTCACCTTCATCAAGAGGCTTTTTAGTTCCTCNAGGCTTTTTAGTTCCTCTTCACTTTCTGCCATAAGGGTGGTGTCATCTGCATATCTGAGGTTATTGATATTTCTCCTGGAAATCTTGATTCCAGCTTGTGTTTCTTCCAGTCTAGTGTTTCTCATGATGCACTCTGCATATAAGTTAAATAAGCAGTGTGACAATATACAGCCTTGACGTACTCCTTTTCCTATTTGGAACCAGTCTGTTGTTCGATGTCCAGTCCTAACTGTTGCTTCCTGGCCTGCATACAGATTTCTCAAGAGGCATCTACTTACTGTATTTATTTTTCAGCTCTAAGAATTCTCTTCCACATTAATACATCTGGCTTGAATACCAATCTGAACTAAATGATATGTATAATCACTATGATAACTATGCCCTGAGGGATAAAATATTGCAGTTCAGTTTTTTAAAAGAATATGCAAGTATTTAATTAATAAATATACACTTACCTGAAGAATCTGTTTTCCATTAACAACTGTACCATTCTGACTGCCTTGATCCACAAGGACATAACTTTGTAACTCATGGTCAAAATAAATTTCTGCATGAAACTTAAATAAAGAAACCAGGTAATTATAAATTATTATACTTTTTAAAATCACAGGTAAGAATTTCTCCATGATAAAATGTAGTGGACTTTGATGATTTAACTTGTATTATTCTTAATACATTTTTTTTCTGAACACAAAAGAATTACAATGTTTCTGGCAGAAATAAGAAGGCTGCAGGAGAAAAAGTCACCCACCTGTAACTCCACCTATAATTACCATTAATAACTTAGTATGTGTCCTATCTTTCCTACTTTTATAATATTCTTGAGATTATAATATATATAGTTTGAAATAATTTTTCACCTAATATAGTTGCTCACATCATTAAAAATTTTTAATACAAAGGTGATTTGAAATATTCAAGGTCAACTTCTCAGAGTTTCCAAATTGGGTTAAAGCATCTGCCTGGAATGTGGGAGACCTGGGTTCGATTCCTGGGTCGGGAAGAACCCCTGGAGAAGGAAATGGCAACCCACTCCAGTATTCTTGCCTGGAGAATCCCATGGAGGGAGGAGCCTGGTAGGCTACAGTCCATGGGGTCGCAAAGAGACGGACACAACTGAGCGACTTCACTTCAGGACTAATCACTCCCTCCTGCTCCACAGCACTTTGTTTATATAACACTTAAACTATACAAAGTTACTGTATATGTGAATGCCACTGTACTGCTTACAATTATTGCTTACATTTCATTGACAATTTGCTTACCACTTAGTATATAATATAGTGCTTCACATATATTAGGCACGTACTCAATACATGTACGTTTAACTGGATATAGAGCTGCAAAAATATTTAATTTAAAATTCCATAAACAATACATAGATGGTGGTTACATAAAATGATGCAGCTGCTTTGTGGGGAAGTTTGACAGTCCCTCAAAATGTTAAACAGAGTTACCATATGACTCAATAATTCTACTCCAAGGTACCTATCAAGAGAAATGAAAACTACACTTCAAACAAACTTAACAGCATTACTCTTAACAACCAAAAAATGGAAACAATTGAAATGTCTAACAGTTGATGAACAGATAAACAAAATACTATAGTGTGTCTGAACAATGGAGTATAATTTGGCAATAAAAACAAATGAAGCAAGACGGGAGAAGATGGCGGAGGAATAAGACGGGGAGACCACTTTCTCCCTCACAAATTCCTCAAAAGAACATTTCAACACTGAGCAAACTCCACAAAACAACTTCTGAATGCTGGCACAGGACATCAGGCACCCAGAAAAGCAGATCATTGCCTTCAAAAACAGGTAGGGAAAAAATATAAAAGATGAAAAAAGAGACAAAGGAGGTGGGGAGGGAGCTCCATCCCGGGTAGGGAAGCCCGTCCCGGGAAAGGAACTTTAAGAAGAGAGGTTTCCAAACACCAGGAAACACTCTCCCTGCCGAGTCTGTGGCGAGCCTTGGAAGCATAGAGGGCAACATAACAGGAAGGATAAATAAATAAATAATTAAAACCAACAGATTACAAGCCCAACAGTAACTTCCCCATCGGAAAAGCAGCACAGATGCCTACATTCGCCACTAGCACGTGGGGGCAGGGCGGGCAGGCACGGGAGGCGCGGGCTGCAGGGCTTTGTAAGAATCAGGCAGGAACGCCCAGCAGGTAACCAGAACGAACTAACCTGGGCTAGTAAACCAGACTGGGGGATAGCTAACCAGGCGAAAAGCTCGAACATAAGACACCACCAGGACCGCACACAGAACAAAGGACAGAATGGAAATAGCTGGCTGCAGACCATCCCCCGCCAGGGACAGGCAGCCAGAGCCCTAAGGACTGGAAAGGGACAATCGCAGCCCCGGAGAGACTTTTCCTACCAAACGGCAGGCAGGCTTCTTTGCTAAGACTTCTGGGGGTGTCGGTCAGTCATCATCTGCCTCACAAGGGGCGCCAGCGGTACACCCAGAAAACTGAGCAGCAGAAGCGAGAAAGGTGACAAGTCGCAGAGACTGCGTTCACCAAACACCTGAGACACTCGGACCTAGGAAGGGCACGAAACGCAGTCCCAACCGAATCTGCGCCTCTGGGGGCTACCTGAGCGCCGAACCTGAGCGGCTTAGACCGGGGAGGAGCATGCAGCCTAGGGCCGGCCTCAGAAGGTTCCCGGCGGAGCAACGTAGAGCCCAAGCGGTTTGTGCGCCGCGAGCAGGGGCAGACCCAGCAGGGCTGAGACACTGCACACACAGGACAGTGTTATTTGCATGCAGCATCCCTCCCTCCCCACAGCGCGATTGAACAAGTAAGCCAAAAAAAAAAAAAAAAGGGTCCACCACCGCCCCCCCATACCAGGACGGAAATCAGACACTGAAGAGACCAGCAAACAGAAGTTAAACAGAGGGAACCGCCTTGAAAGTGACCCCACACTGCCCACAACTACAGAGGAAGGGCCAGATATATCTTTACTATTTTTACAATCATTACCCCGCCCCCCTTTTTTTCCCTAACTTTTTAAAATTGATAAGCCCTCTATTTCTCTTTTAATTTTTATTTATGAAACTATTTCTCTTTAAAAAAAAAAACAACCTATTTTTTAAAGCAAACACCATATGTAGTCTTTGTGTGGTTGTTGATGGGGTTTTTTTTAATAATTCCTGTGGCTTTGTTTTTTTGTTTGTTTTCTTGTTTTATTATTTTTTCCTTCTTCATTTCATTAATATTGTATTTTTGAAAATCCAACCTCTACTCTAGATTTTTAATCTTTGCTTTTTAGTTTTTATTGTCAATTTTGTACATTTAAAAACCCAAACCTCACGACCCAGTTTTACTTGAGAGTGAGATTACTGGCTTGACCACTCTTCTCCTCCTTTGGACTCTCCTTTTCTCCACCAGGTGGCCTCTGTCTCCTCCCTCCCCCTTCTCTTCTCTACCCAACTCTGTGAATCTCTGTGTGTTCCAGATGGTGGAGAACATGTAGGGAACTGACTACGGGCTGGATCTGTCTCTCTCCTTTTCATTTCCCTATTTTATCGTCCAGGCCACCCCTGTCTACTTCCTCCCTCTCCTCTTCCCTATATAACTCCGTGAACATCTCTGAGCAGTCCAGACTGTGGAGCGCACATAAGGAAGTGACTACTGGCTAGCTTGCTCTCTCCTCCTTTGATCCCACCTCATCTCATTCCAGTCCTCTCTAACTACCCCCTCCCTCTTCTTTTCTCCATGTAACTCAGTGAACCTCTCTGGGTGTCCCTCAGTGTGGAGAATCTTTTCATCTTTAACCTAGATGTTTTATCATCGGTGCTGTATAGATGGAGAAGTCTAGAGGCTACTGTAAAAATAAAACTGAAAACCAGAAGCAGGAGGCTTAAGTCCAAAGCCTGAGAACATCAGAGAACTCCTGAATCCAGGAACAGGAACCAACAGGAGCTCATCAAACGCCTCCATACCTACTCTAAAACCAAGCCCCACCCAAGGGCCAACAAGTTCCAGAGCAAGACATACAACGCAATTTCTCCAGCAACACAGGAACACACCCCTGAGCTTCAACATACAGGCAGCTCAAAATTACTCCAAAACCATTGACGTCTCATAACCCATTACTGGTCTCTCCAGTGCACTCCAGAGAGAAGAAACCCAGCTCCACCCACCAGAACTCCAACACAA
>SJYQ01000551.1:808812-851474 GCA_006410935.1 Redunca redunca
TTAAAAAGAATACATTTGAATCAGTTCTAAGGAGATGGATGGAACTGGAGCCGATTATACAGAGTGAAGTAAGCCAGAAAGAAAAACACCAATACAGTATACTAACACATATATATGGAATTTAGAAAGATGGTGATGATGACCCTGTATGCGAGACAACAAAAGAGACTCAGATGTGTAGAGTGGACTTTTGGACTCTGGGGGAGAGGGAGAGGGTGGGATGGGATGGGAGAATGGCATTGAAACATGTATACTATCACATAAGAAACGAAACGCCAGTCTATGCCCGATGCAGGATGCAGGATGCTTGGGGCTGGTGCATGGGGAGGACCCAAAGAGATGTTATGGGGTGGGAGGTGGGAGGGGATTCATGTTTGGGAGCGCATGTACACTCGTGGTGGATTCATGTCAATGTATGGCAAAACCAATACAGTATTGTAAAGTAAACTAAAGTTAAAATAAAAATTAAAAAAAAAAAAACCCAACAACAAATGAAGTACTGATGCTTGCTACAAGGATGAATCCTGAAGACAAGCTAAGTGTACAAGCTAGTTACAAAAGACTACATACCGTATTATTAATATGATTCTATTTACATGAAATGTGAAGAACAGGCAAATCCACAGAAACAGTAAGTAAACTAGTGGTTGCCTAGGGCTGTGGGAGGTGAGGAAGGAACAGGGAAGGACTACTATTGAGTACGATACTTTTTTTCAAAGTGTTCTAAAAATGACTGTAGCGATGGTCACACAACTGTTGCTGCTGCTGCTGCTAAGTCGCTTCAGTCGTGTCCGACTCTGTGTGACCCCAGAGACGGCAGCCCACCAGGCTCCCCTTCCCTGGGTTCTCCAGGCAAGAACCCTGGAGTGGGTTGCCATTTCCTCTCCAATGCATGAAAGTGAAAAGTGAAAGGGAAGTCGCTCAGTCGTGTTGGACTCTTCGCGACCCCATGGACTGTAGCCTACCAGGCTCCTCCATCCATGGGATTTTCCAGGCAAGAGTACTGGAGTGGGGTGCCACTGCCTTCTCCAACAGTCTGATGAGCTCTGACAAATGTATACTAACAGTATTTACCTCCTTTATCTTGCATCTTTGGCTTAATACCATCTAGCTGTAGTGCAGCTGTGGCTGTACCAAAAGCTATAATACATATTCTTCCAATGACAACAGCCAGGTTTTTCCCCAGGTTTTACTATTTTTCATAATGCTTCCATGAACAACCCTATCCACGCACTCTTCCTGTGGACAATACAAGGGTTTCTCTGGGGTATACACTCAGGAATGAAACTGCTAAGCCATCTACATGCAAACAAACGTTATCAGATACTGCCATACGATTTTCTGGGCTTCACAGGTGGCGCAAGTGGTAAAGAATCCATCTGCCAATGCGGGAGCTGCAAGTTTCATCACTGGGTCAGGAAGATCCCCTGGAGTAGGAAATGGCAACCCACTCCAATATTGCTGCTGGGATAATCCCATGGACAGAGGAGGCTGGGGGGTTACAGTCCATGGAGTCACAAAAAGTCAGACATGACTAAGCACACACATATCATTTTCCAAAATGGCTGGACCAATTTATAGTCTCAACACCAATCTATAAGAATTTCCGTTGTTCTATACAGTTTTAAATAACACTTTGTATTGTCAGAATTTTTAGCTTTTGCAAGCATAGCAAGTGTGAAATTAAATTTCATTACTGTGGTTTTAATTTGCATTATCCCGATTACAGGTGAGGCTGAAATCGTATACTGATTAGCCACTTGGGTTTCATCTTCTGTAAATTTTCTCTTCATGTCCTTCATACATTTCTTTCAATTGGGTTGTTTAGAAAAACTATATCAAAGAGTTTAAATAATTTCAAATCTTATGACTGGAAACCTTATTCCAAAGACCTTTCTAAATTATGCTCTCAATAGGAATGATATTTAACAAACAGGATGAATGAAAACTGACACTTTGGTCTCAACTGTATTTCTTGAATTACTACAAATAGTGAATGGTTTTCACAAGTTAAGCATATCTCCTCTACTGTGAATTACTTATCTATGTCCTTCACTCATTTACCTGTTGGTATCATAGTGGGGTTTAAAAAATGAATTTGTATGAGCTTTTAAAATATAAGGGATATATATTTTACCAGATCTGATTATTTTAGACTGCCATTTATTTCTTAATATAAAGAATTTCAACTTAAATTATTCAAAATTACCTTGTCTTCTGTGATTTTTCTTCTTTTTTTAAACAGAGAAAATCCTCTCCTATACACTGGTTAAATATTAGTTTCTTTTTTTCTCCAAATATTAATATGAAATATGTTGGAGTTTTCTGACTTTAACTTTTTCATATATTTGGATATGTGTGATATATACTGTCAAACTGTTTTCACACAACTAACAAATTACCTACCCCACCAGTGGACATGTTTGTTTCAAAGAAAGGAAAAGCAGAAATGCCACCAGAGAACTACCTACATTTCAGACTGAAGTAGAAGAACATCTTTGTTATTTGAGTTATAGACAGGTTTTTCTTTGGAGGCAGAAAAACCAAGCATCATGAGAAGGTAAAAAAGGAAGATAATTTGGTCTGAATTAAGATTACAAGGACTTCATTCCCTCTGAGTGAATCCAAACAAAGTAAAATAATCAGACCTTCAACCAATAATGAAAAAACAAGTTTCATTCCAAAAAGACAAAAATCACAAAAATACAGTTTAGAATCATATTATAATCCATTACATAGAAACAAAATGGGGTTGATGAAAGGTCAAAAAAACATAACAGTTATAAAAGCGAAGGGGGAAAACCACAGAAAAGATAGTAAAGAAAAAAGATAAACGAGACTTTTGATAGCTAAATCTTATAACTTTAGCTGCAACTCTGTTCTTTTTGTTTGTTTTGAAAAACCCAACTGCTCTTTTTCCTGAAACCATTAGAAAATCAACTAGGAAAAGCTGTAAAATCAACTAGAAAACACCTGGAGTGGTAGAGGACAGACTATTCTTGAGCTGAAAAATACCATGGACTTAAAGTAACTATGCACTAAAGTAGCCTGAATCCACGTATGGTTTATTTTTGAACTACCACAATATCCAGCAATTGGCTTCACTCAATAAATATCTGCTAAACAGGTATTACTTTAATACTTTGTCTACATTTTCTACTCCTGCTCTAGGCAGTTAAAAACTAAACATTATTTTAGTTCATCCAAATTCTGATGGAGAATTTTTTTTTCTCAAGTAATGGAATAAACAACCTGCATTACTTTCATTACCATTACTATATTGACCATTAACCTTTCTTTTTCACCTGAAAAACCCTAACTTTCTGCCATAATGATGATTTACAAAGTCACACTGAGGGGGCTGTCTCTGAAAAATCAAAGAACTTACCTTACTGACACCAACTTCGGGGATTCGGAGAGTATGCTCCATATCTTTTTCTCTGCAGATTTAAGTAAAATTAAAATGCCTTTAATACTTTTTGAAGCATATTTAAAGAACTTTTTTAAAGATAATTTTGCTTTAAAAGATATATTAGGATGCAAGTCTCCCTATCAGACTAAACCGAGTTTCTGTAATGCTACTTTAAATTTCATGTTTGAAAGTAGGTCCCGGTCCCCAACCTTTCTGGCACCAGGAACCAGTTTCGTGGAAGACAGTTTTTCCACAGACCAGGGCAAGGGTATTTGGGATGATTCAAGTGCATTACATTTATTGAACACTTTATTTCTATTATTATTATATTGTGATATAGAATGAAATAATTATACAATTCACCACGACGTAGAATCAGTGGGAGCCCTGAGCTTGGCTTTCTGCAGTTAGATAGTCCCATCTGGAGGTGACGGCAAACAGTGACATCTGAAGTGTGTTGCGAGTGATGAGGCGCAGCTGTAAACAAGATGTTTTCCTTGCTCACTCAGTGCTCCTCTCCTGCTGCGCAGCCCATTTCCTAACAGGTCCAGGGGTTGGGGACCCCTGTTTTGGTACCTCTGTCACAGGCTAGTGAACATCCAGTAGGACAAAATATCCTTTGTAGTAATGTCAGTCCAGATCTGCTGACTATGTTTCCACTTCTATTACTACGTGTAAGAGGAACATACTATTTTCCAAGAATTCAAAAATTAAGATACTGTATGAAACCTGAATTAAAGATATATTACCTTTCCAGTTGGGAAAAAGGAAATTATTGTACTCATGATTAAAATCTACTTCTCTAGTTACATGGGGGTAAAGGAAAAGGATCAAAGGAGGAGGTCATATTGGGTTTAAATAAGTAACTTAAGCCTAAAAAAAGCAATGCCAAAGGTAAGAAAATGATGAAATCTCTGTGGAAGGTATCACCAAGATTTTAACTCTTTACATAGGCAGACCGCTTTGTGGACAGTGAAGTTATGTCTGCAACTGACTTCCAAAACCGTGTGACAAAAGGTAAGTGTCAGAATATTTTCTGAGTGAGAGACGAAGGAACAAGGATATCATTTTTTGTCTATTCTACAAGTACCAAACATATTTAATGATTAATTGGAATAAGAAAAATAAACAGAATACGCTAATAGTAAACATTTTTACCTTCCAATTGTAGCAGGATTTACAGCTGTAATGATAAAAAGTGATCCTGTCTGCAACACAGGTGATCTAATTACAATTACTCTAATACATGGAGGCCAGATTTTTTCTTCATCTGCCAAAGAGAGAAACGGGTAAGTATTAATTCAAACTAAGAAATGCCCAGAGAATAGTAGAAAGCATACTGCTGCTGCTAAGTCACTTCAGTCGTGTCCAACTCTGCGACTCCATAGACGGCAGCCCACCAGGCTTCGCTGCCCCTGGGATTCTCCAGGCAAGAACACTGGAGTGGGTTGTCATTTCCTTCTCCAGTACATGAAAGTGAAATGTGAAAGTGAAGTTGCTCAGTCATGTCCGACTCTTTGTGACCCCATGGGATTTCCCAGGCAAGAGTACTGGAGTAGGGTGCCATTGCTTTCTCCGAGAAGCACACATAAAGCTAAAATAAATTGATCAAAAATCTTCCTTCTGTTTAAAACAACCTTCTCAAATTCTGCTATGTGACATACACAATAAGTAAGTTTTAACAACATTGGCAATTTAAAATAATCAACCTAAAGATATACAGCAGCTATCACAATTACAAAATAATCAACTCTCTCTTTTTTAAGGTATTGGTATTTGAAAATATGCCCCCCAAAAAAGCATTTTTTAAGTTAGAAAAACTGAGTCTACTCTTTTAAGAAAAAAATGAGAGGAAATTCCATTAAGAACAAAATCAGCTTGTACACACTACTACAAAATTCTGAGTTTTCAAAGTATGTCATTATAAGTGAAAAAAAAAAATCAGATTTACCACAATACCTATGTAGCAGAATTAATGGCCTACTCTTTAAAGGCAACTGCCTTCCCTCCCTCAACTACAAAAGTGGATAATAAATATCTAGCCCATTAAAATAGACTTAGCACAGACTCTAGGAAAGAGTAGGCAACTTGGTTTTTTGTTCTACTGAGTAGGCCATTCAATGCATTAAACTTTAGGATCCAAGCAGTAGTCATTTATTCACATCCTACTGTAAATATAACCAAAGTTATCATTTTAATAATGTTATTAACATAGTCTCTTTACAACAATCAGTTCACTTTTTGGCAAATATATGGGCTACTAACACTTTTAACTACTGTGCTGCACTTTTACAATGACCGTAAAATAATGGCTATTTACTCACCTTCATCTTCAGTATCTTCTGCAGTTGCATTGTCTTCACTGGTAACGTCTTCATCGTAACTGTCCTCGGTCTGAGAGTCTGTAATTTCACCTTCTTCAGGCTCACTATCAGTGTCTATGATTTTCTCATCTTTAAATGAAGCCGAATTATAAATGTTTTCATTAAGAGGAGATTCTACAGTCTTTGCACTAACTGGAACAGGATATTTGGGGGGACTGTTTTTGTAATGGATGTCTATTTTGGCCTTCTTTTTCACATTTGCAAAATCTTCTCCCTCACTGCAGCTTATATGTTCAATATTGGATGTTTTCTGATCTTCTGAATTCAAATTCTAGAAAGAGGTGGGAAAAGGAGAGAAGAATCTTAAACATGACCATCTTATAATGTTTAACTCTAAATGTTTCAATGAATTAGTGAAAACATATGCTCAGCGAAATAACAGCTATTATCTCTATTGCCTCTTCCTTTTATCATATTCCCTTTCTTAATGTTACCATCCACTTATCCAAATCAAGTCTTTGACATCTCCTGAACCACTCCATGGAATCAATTAGTGAGGCTATAGACTATGTTTGAAATTAATCCCAATTTTCTCTCCTTATCTAGTATCATTTTCTTAACTGTCCCAATCCAGGTCCTCATCACATATTGCTTGGGCCATGTGAGAGCCTAGAACAATGCTGTCAAAAATAAAATGCAAGTTTTATATATATATGCTTTAAAATTATCTAGTAGGATCATTAAAAAGGTAAAAGAGCTGGTGAAATTCATTTTGTTAATTTACCTAACCCAGTACTTACAAAATATTACTAATTATATATAAAGATGACATTTCATCAGCATAAAAATTTTTACCAATACTTTATACGGATTTTCTGTACCAAGTCTTCAAAACTGAGTATAGTTTATACTCAACTAGGTAAAGTAACCTAGCAACATTTAAAGTGTTCAGTAGCCACAAGGAGCTGGCAGAACAGTGCAGGCTTAGAGAATACAACTAAACCTAAATTTTCTTTTTGAACTTTGAGTCAATTATTAAGTCAACATACATGACATAAAGAATTAGCACTAATTACAGCAAGGATTTAAAGATCTAAATGTACCTAATATATCAGAACTGAAGTTTTGCTAAAATACTTTATAGAGTCGGTTTGATGATACAGAAAATAGTACAGATGAGTCAATTACATCTCTTTATTCTGAACTTCCAATTTAACTGGCATAAGCCTTTTATTATTTATTACATGCATATTGGCCATACCCTAGGACAAATGAACATATCTATTATTTTAACTTTAGAAGAAGCAGTTATCTTCCTTTAGTTTGTAACACACCCTAGTTTTCTTTCTACTTTAGGGCAACATGATGAGGTGAAGTCATATGTTCTACTGTTATTTTATAAAATACGAGAGCCTCCTAAACACATATATTTTTAATGGTAGCACAAATTCAGTTTGAAGACTGGCTAAACATTCACAGCATGCTAAACTATACATATTTCCAGCAACACAAACTCACCAAGGACAATAACAAGAGCAAGTTCCTGAAAAGCTATGAGGAACTTTAAAGACCACTGTAAACTACAGCCAAAAAATTTCCTGATCTATATATGCTTAAAAGAAAAGCAGTTTCCAATATTATATATTTTATTATTATTATTGTATATAGGACAACACATGTAGAGGAAAATGAGCGAAACAGAAATAGGTACTGCTTTTTAAAACTGTCAGTCTCAAATGTTAAATATCCATTAAGATAAAAGAAAAGCCCAGGGCCTACATCAGGCATATAAGCACATTTCAAGTTATTACTCTAATCTCCTCACCCTACTTCCTTCCTTCCGTATACTCTGCTACTGCTAAGTCACTTCAGTCGTGTCTGACTCCGTGTGACCCCACAGATAGCAGCCCACTGGGCTTCTCTGTCCCTGAGATTCTCCAGGCAAGGATACTGGAGTGGGTTATTTCCTTCTCCAAGGCATGCAATGCATGCTAAGTCACTTCAGTTGTGTCCAACTCTGTGCGACCCCATGGATAGCAGCCCACCAGGCTCCCCTGTCCACAGGATTCTCTAGGCAAGAATACTGGAGTGGGTTGCCATTTTCTTCTCCATCTGTATACTCTGCACTTCCAAAAAGTGAGGCCCAAGAATATCTTAAAACTCAAGAAAAGGATGAGGATGTCCTAAAACTGGTTTCCTCCCATGTGACACAACTACCTTTTATAATCCCTGGGGAATTAAAAATTTTTATTAGTATTTTTCTTAAGTCCTTGTCCTAAATTAACATATTTTTACAGAAGGATGGTAAAGATGAACGGCTATGAGAGCTAAACTGGACCAAAATCTCACAGAATGCTATCAAATTTCATCATCTAGTTTGTCAGAAAAGGTCATTTGAGGACCCCTATATATTCTTTGCTTTGCTGGGAGAACTAGTTTCATTAACATATCCTTTCAAACAGTTCAATGACTAGAACAGGTAGGAGTCACTAACACAGAGGTCTCTGAAAAAAAAAGAAAAATAACTTTCAACATTTTTCTCACTCTTCAATTCTTAGGTACTGTCAGTGAAAATAATAGGGAAATAAACAGATCAAACAGAGAATTGAGATAAAATTTCAAGAACAGGGAAAGTGGCCAAGACGGTGAAGTGGGAAGACCCTAAACTCATCTCCTCCATGGATACACCAAAATTACAACTACTTACAGAGCAACTATCTATGAGAATGAACACTAGCTACCTGAACACTAGCAGAAAAGATTCTCCACAACTAAAGACATAAAGAAGGAACCACACAAGATGGGTAGGAGAGGTGGAGGCCCATACCCCTATGCTGGCAAACCACAAATGGAAGGGATATCCCAAGCACAGAGGTTCTTTCCAAGGAGTGAGGAGCGGGAGGCCCAAATGGGGCTCGCCAGCCTGGGGATCCTGAACCAGAAAGACAAGCCCCTAGAATACACAGCTTTGAGAAACTAGGAGAGCTTCTGTTCAGGAGAACTGGAGAGATACAGGAGTAAGATTCAGCCCTCAAGGCACATGTGAGATGGCACACGGTCTGAGCCTCGACAGAGAGGGGCAGCCTGAAAGCAGCCTGGGTCAGCTGTTTTGGGGAATCTGTTCTACCCCCAGTAGCAGTGGAACTGGAACACATCTTTCTGGAATCTTTCCTCTGGGCTGTTAGTGCTGGCATCCCCGCCCTGCCCACCTGCTGGCCGGCACAAGCCCCTGGCTTTCCAGAAGAGAGCCACACAGGGACTCGTCCAATGGGCCAGGAACAGCCCTGAGCCCCTGGGTCACATGGTCAACTTCACAGGAAAGCCACCCTTCTCTTGACTGGGTCACCACACGAGGCATGACCTCACAGCCAGCCAGGGCGAGGGCCAGCCCTGCTTTCCAGTGCTCCCACGGTCATCGGTCTCACCACAACAGAAGGATGTGCACAGCCCACACAGGGAACAACCCCAGAGTAAAAAGTTCTGGTGACCAGAAGGGCATGTGTTGCCTGGGCCCCAGAAGAGGTCTACTAAATATGGCCACTTCTCCAAGATGGGAAACATAAACAACCTACCTACCCTGAAGTCTACCTAACACACAGAAATAAATACAGTGAACAGAGCACAGTGAGGAGACAGAGGAATACATTCTCAACAAAGGTACAAGACATAACCTCAGAAAAGAACATTCTTCCAAAATATAGGTTTAAGGAGGATTTTTCCACTATTTTATAAGATGTTCCCATACTTCAAAGAATACAATTGAAGTCTAGTCAAAAACAAACAAACAAATGGAGATAAGCAATCTACTGGATAAAAAGCTCAAGGTGATGAACACAAAGATGCTCACCAAACTCAGAAGAATGAATGAACATAAAATTTCAGTAGTTAGAAAACATGAAGAACCAAACAGAGCTAAAGAATACAAAACTGGAATTGAAAATATACTAGAAGGAACAACAAATTAGATGATCTAGGGGAACATATCAGCAATCTGGCAGAGCAGTAATCACTCAAGCTGAAGAGATAACAAAAAAAAGAGTATAGTTTATACCTCTAGACAACATCAAGCATACTAACAACCACAAAGCGTATGTGAAGAAATCATAGGTGAAAATGTCCCTAACCTGGGGAAAGAAACACATCCAGGCCCAAGAAGCACAGAGTCCCAAGCAAGATGAACCAAAAGCAGTTCACATGAAGACAAAATAGAATCAAAAGGGCAAAAATTAAAGAAAAAGAATTTTAAAAGCAACAAGGGAAAAGCAACTAGTTATCCACAAGGGACCTACCATAAGGCTATCACTGACTTTTCAGCAGAACTGAAAAGTCAGGCCAAAAGGGAATGGCACCATATATTCAAAGTGATAAAAGGAAAAAAACCTTCACCCAAGAACACTCTACCCAGAAAGGCTATCCTTCAGATTGGGAGAAAAGATGAAGAACTTTCTAGACAAGCAAAAGCTAAAAGAGTTCAACACCACTAAAAGAGCTTTACAAGAAATATTAAAGGGACTTCTCTAAGTAGAAATCAAAGAACCACATCTAGAAATATGAAACTTATGAAGGGAAGAATCGCATCGGTAAAGGCAATCGTACAGAAAGGCAGCAGGTCAACAACTGAGGAAGCAGCAGAAAGACTAAACGACAAAAGCAGTAGAATCATCCGTAGGCACATACGCAGTTAGGGACAAGCAAGACAAAACACAAACTGTGAGCACAAACAAGTACATCTAGGGGGCAAGGACAGTAAGAACAGAGAGCAGTTAGAGTGCGTTCAGACTCAGGAAATCATCAGCTTAACATGCCCACGTACACGTGCTGCTGCACCATACTAAGCTGCTGTAGTCGTGTCCAGCTCTCTGCGACCCTATGGACTGTAGCCCTGCAGGCTCCTCTGTTCAAGGATTTTCCAGGCAAGAATACCAGAGTGGGTTGCCATGCCCTCCTCCAGGGGACCTTCACGACCCCAGGTCTCTTACGTCTTACGCACTGGTAGGTGGAGCGGGTTCTTTAACACTAGTGCCACCTGGGAAACTCCAATCACATATATATAGGTTGTCAATAGGAATGAATCTGATGGTTACCAAAAACCAAAACTCCGTAATAGATACACAGAAAGGAAAGGAATCCAAACATAACACTGAAGGCAGTCATCAAATCACAGGGGAAGGGGGCAAAAGAACAGAACCAGAAAGGAACGGCAACCCCCCTTCAAGACAATCAACAAAGCAGCGGTATACACACACCTCCCGACAATTGCTTCAAAAGCAGACGGACTAAAAGCTCCAACTAAAAGACACAAGCGCGGCTGAGTGGATTAACAAACAGAAACCCACATATATGCTGCCTAAAGGAGACTTACTTCAGATCTGAAGACACACACTGACTGAAAATAAGGGGACAGAAAGAAGGTTTTCCATACAAATGAAAATAAAAAGAAAATGGGGGAGCAATACTTATGTCAGACAAAACAGACAGCAAAGAGAGACAAAGAAGCATATGACATGCTAAAGGGATCAAGCCAACAAGGAGATATAACAAGTGTATATATAAGTATCTACCCAACATAGAAGCACCTACTAAGTACACAAAGAAAATACTAACGAACATAAAGGCAGAAACTGACAATACAACAGTAGTAGACGACTTAAACACTCCACTTACATCAATGGACAGACCATCTAGACAGAAAACCAGTAGAGAAATAGGGGCCTTAAATGATACCTGTGACTAACAGATACACAGACAACATTCTATCCAAAAGCAGCAGGGATACACATTAGTTTCAAGTGAAGATGGAGCATTCTTTAAGATGATGACATGCTAGGCTACAAAACAAGCCTCAAGCAACTAAGGCTTGAGGTGCAACTAGAGATTATCACTAAGTGAAGTCAGTCAGAAAGAGGAACACAAATACCATATGCTATCACTTACATGTGGAATCTAAAATATGGCACAAATGAACTTATTTACAAACCAGAAACAGACTCACAGACACAGAGACCATTCTTGTGGTTGCCAAAGCGGAGAGAGGGAGGGAAGGGGATGAACCGGGAGTCTGGAGTTAGTAGACGCAAGTTACTACATTTAAAACAGATAAATAAAGGCTTACTGTATAGCTCAGGGAACTATATCCAGTCTCCTGGGATAAACCATAATGGAAAACAGTATTTAAAAAAAAGAATATATATGTGTGTATAACTGAGTCACTTTTCTGTACAGCAGAAATTAGCACAATCCTGTAAATGAATTATACTTCAATTTCAAATAAAGAAATTTAAGACTGAATTATTAGGCAGCTTTTCCAATCACAACAGTGAAAGACTAGAAACCCACTATAAGAAATAAACTGCAAAAAACACATAAGAGTCTAAACAACTAGCTACGATACAAGCAACTGGTCACTAGTGAACTCAAAAAGGAGATTTGAAAAAATTACTGGAGACAAATGAAAATGTTAATATACTTATCTAAAATCCATGGGATGAGGCAAAAGCAGTTCTAAGATGTTAAGAGCAACACAAGCCCAACTCAGGAATAAGAAAAATTCCAAATAAACAATCTAACGTTACAGCTGAAGGACCTAGAAAAAGAAGGAAAAAAACCCAAAGAGAAGAAACAATAAAGGTCAGAATAGAAATGAATGATACAAGAAATTCCTGGGAGGTCCACTGGTTAGGACTCTGTGCTTCCACTGCAGGGGGGCACAGGTTTAATCTCTGCTGGGGAACTAAGATCCTGCAAGCTGCAAGGTACAGACAAAAAAAAAAAAGGATACAGAGATTAAAAAAAGAAAAAAGGTCCGTGAAACTATGAGCTGGTTCTTTGAAAAAATAAACAAAATTCTTAAGCCTTTAGACGGACTCATCATCAACGAGGACCCAAATAAATAAAATCACAAGTCAAAGAGGAGAAGTTACAGTTGATATTGCAGAAATAAAAAGAATAAGAGTTTACTATGAACAATGATATGCCAATAAAATGGACAACTCAGGAAAAAATGAATAAATCCTGAAAAACACAGTCTCCCAAGACTGAATCAGGATAATATAAAAAATATCAATGAACCATTTACCAGAAATGAAAAGGATTCAACAATCAAAAATCTCATAAGTAATAAAAATCTAGGACCAGATGACCTCACAAGTGAATTCTACCAAACATTTAGGAAGTAGTTAAAAAAACATAAAAGATGATGCTGTTAAAGTGCTGCATTCCATATGCCAGCAAATTCAGAAAACTCAGCAGTGGCCACAGGACTGGAAAAGGTCAGTTTTCATCCAGAAAGGCAATGCCCAAGAATGCTCAAACTACTGCACAGTTGCACTTATCTCACAAGCTAGTCAAGTGATGCTTAAAATTCTCCAAGCCAGGCTTCAACAGTACGTGAACTGAGAACTTCCAGATGTTCAAGCTGGATTTAGAAAAGGCAGAGGAACCAGAGATCAAATTGTCAACATCCGCTGGATCATCCAAAAGGCAAGAGAGTTCCAGAAAAACACCTACTTCTGCTTTATTGGCTACACCAAAGCCTTTGACTATGTGGATCACAACAAACTGTGGAAAATCCTTAAAGAGATGGGAATACCAGACCACCTAACCTGCCTCTTGAGAAATCTGTATGCAGGTCAAGAAGCAACAGTTAAAACCAGACATGGAACAATGGACTAGTTCCAAGTTGGGAAAGGAGTACATCAAGGCTGTATATTGTCACCCTGCTTATTTAACTTATATGTAATGAGTACATCATGAGAAATGCCGGGTTGGATAAAGCACAAGCTGGAATTAAGATTGCTGGGAGAAATATCAATAACCTCAGATATGCAGATGACACCACCCTCATGGCAAAAAGCGAAGAGGAACTGAGGAGCCTCTCGATGAAAGTGAAAGAGAGTGAAAAAGTTGGCTTAAAACTCAACATTCAAAAAACGAAGATCATGGCATCTGGTCCCATCACTTCGTGGCAAATAGTGACAGACTTTATTTTGGGGGGCTCTAAAATCACTGCAGATGGTGACTGCAGTTGTGAAATCAAAAGATGCTTGTTCCTTGAAAGAAAAGCTATGACCAATCTAGACAGCATATTGAAAAGCAGAGACATTACTTTACCAACAAAGGTCCGTCTAGTCAAAGCTATGGTTTTTCCAGTAGTCATATATGAATAAGAGAGCTGGACCATAAAGAAGGCTGAACGCCGAACAATTGATGCTTTTGAACTGTGGTGTTGGAGAAGACTCTTAAGAGTCCCTTGGACTGCAAGGAGATCCAACCAGTCCATCCTAAAGGAAATCAGTCCTGAATATTCACTGGAAGGACTGATGCTGAAGCTGAAGCTCCAATACTTTGGCCACCTGATGTGAAGAACTGACTCACTGGAAAAGACCCTGAGGCTGGGAAAGACTGAAGGCGGGAGGAGAAGGGGTTGACAGAGGATGAGATGGTTGGATAGCATCACCGACTCGATGGACATGAGCTTCAGCAGGCTCGGGGAGTTGGTAATGGACAGGGAAGCTCAGCATGCTTCAGTTCATGGGGTTACAAAGAGTCACGAGCTGAACTACTGAACTAACAAACCTGTCTTTCTCAAATTATTCTAAGAAGTTAAAGAGGAAAGAACATTTTGAACTCATTCTATAAGGCCAGCATCAGCCTGACATGAAAACCAAACACACCACAAATAAAATAAAATTTCAGGCCAATATCACTGATGAACACAGATGTAAAAATACTAGCATAGCAAATTCAACAATATATTAAAAGACCACACACCATGATCAAATGGGATTTATCCTAGGAATGCAAGGATGGTTCAGTACCCACAAATCAATCAACATGATACACCACACTAACACACTGAAGAATAAAAATCATATGAATATCTCAACAGATACAGAAAAAGTTTTTGACAAAATTCAACATCAACTTATGATAAACTAAACAAAGTAGATACAAAGGAAATGTACTTCAACATAATAAAGGTCATATGAAACAAACCCAGCCTGGAGGAGGGCATGGCAACCCACTCCAGTATTCCTGCCTGAGGATCCCATGGTGGAGCCTGGTGGGCTATAGTCCACGGGGTCACAAAGAGTCAGACATGACTGAAACTACTTAGCACACACACACACACACATATGACAAACCCATGTCCAACATCACACTCAATGGTGAAAAGCTGAAGCATTTTCTCTAAGATCAGGCACAAGACAGGTGTCACATTTATTCAACACAATACTGGAAGTCCTCGCCACAGAAAACAGACAAGAAAAAGAAAGAAAGGAAATCCAAACGAGAAAAGAAGTTGAACTGTCACTGTTTTCAGGTGACATGATACAATAGACAGAAAATCCTAAAGACATTACCAAAAACTATGAGAATTAACATGAATTCAGTAAAGCTTCAGAATACAAATATACAAAAACATAGAAACCTGCTGTATTTCTATATACTTACCAACAAACTACAAGAGAAATTAAGAAAACAATCACATTTATAACTGCATCAAAAAGAATAAAATACCTAGGAATAAATCTAACCAAAGAGGTAACAGACTCATACTCTGAAAACCCTAAGATACTGATGAAAGAAAGGGAGAGATATACTGTGCTCATGGATTAGGGGAATTAATACTGTCAAAATGGCTATACTATATCCAAAGCAATCTATATACTTAATGCAGTCCTTATCAAATTCCAATGGTGTTTTTCATAGAACTAGAAAAATTCTGTAATTTGTAGGGAAACAAAAAAAGAACCCAAATAGCCAAAACAATCTTAAAAAGAAGAACAAAGCTGGAGGTACCATGCACTCTAATTTAAAAATATACTACAAAGCTACAGTAACCAACAGCATGGTACCAGCACAAAAGAAGACACATAGATCAATGCAATAGAATAGAACCCAGAAATAAACTCACATTTATATGGGCAACTAATCTATGACAAGGGAGACAAGAATATACAATGGGAAAAGACTGCCTCTTTAGTAAATGGTGTTGGAAAAACTAAACAGCTAAATGCAAAAAAGTGAAACTGGACCGTTTTCTCACACCATACATAAAAATAAATTCAAAATAGATTAAAGATGTAAATGTAACAAAGGAGGAAAGAATATACAATGGAGAAAAGACAGTCTCTTCAGCAAGTGATGTTGGGAAAGCTGACAGCCACATATAAAAATCAGTAAAGTTAGAACATTCCCTCATAGCCTACCCAAAAATAAACTCAAAATGGCCTTAAAGACTTAAATATTAAGACATGATACCATAAAACTCTTAGAAGAGAACATAGGTAAAATATTCTTTGACATATAGTAGCAATGTTTTCATATGTCAGTGTTTCAAAACTATAGAAATATAAACAAAGGGGATCTAATCAAACTTGCATGCTTTGGCACAGCAAACTAAACTATAAATGAACAAAAAGACAACCTACAGACTGGGAGGAAATCTTCACAAATGATGTGACTAATGACAATTTCCAAAATACATAAACAGCTCATACAACTCAGTAAAAGAAAAGGAAAACAAATAACACAATCAGAAAATTGGGAAGAAGACCTAAATAGACATTTCTCCAAAGAAACATACAGATAGCCAAAAGGCCCAAGAAAAGATGCTTCTTCGCTAATTATTAGAGAACTGCAAATCAAGACTATAATGAAGTAACATCCCACACTGTTCAGAATGGCCATGATTAAAAAGTCTACCAATAATAAATGCTGGAGATGGTGTGGAGAAAAGAGAACCCTCCTGTACTGTTGATGGGAATAAAAGTTGTGCAGCCACTATAGAAAATTGTATGGAAGTTCCTTAAAATGCTAAAAATAGAGTTACACTGGGCTTCCAAAGAGGCTCAGTGGTTAAGAATCCACTTGCTAATGTAGGGGACATGGGTTCGATCCCTGCATTGGGAAGATCCCCTGGAGAAGGAAAAGGCAACCTACTCGAGTATTCCTGCCTGGGGAATCGCATGGACAGAGGAGCCTGGTGGGCTACAGTCCATGGGGTCGCACAGAGTGGGGTACGACTGAGCCTGCACATGGAGAGTTACATTATGGTCCATCAATCCCACTCCTGGGCAGATATCCAGAGAAAACTAACGCAGCAAGACACATGCACACCAATATTCACAGCAGCACTGTTTATAATAGCCAAGACACAGAAGCAATCTAAAAGTTCACAGACAGATCAACTGATAGAGAGGCGGTATATATGCACAACGGACTCTACTCAGCCATAAAAAAGGATCACGCCGTTTGCAGCAACGTGGATACAACTAGAGATTATCATCCTAAATGAAGTAGATCAGAAAAAGACAAACATTATATAAATCACTTATACGTGGAATCTAAAACATGACACAAACTCACTTACAAAATAGAAACAGACATGGGGTCACAAAGAGTCAGACATGAGCACACATGCAAGCAAGCAACCTATTTCCCCAAAAGATACCAATTTACACCAATAAATATACACATATCCTATATTTGCTAGCAGTGGATTTTTTTCTTACGTTTCCTAAGTAACTGCTTAACGTAACTAAGAATGTTGAATTTTTACCCACAGCTGCTTATGAACTATTTTTCTTCTGTTGTTGAGTTGTGCACTGACATCAGCTTATCAACAGATGCTCTGAATGGTCTTCTTCCAAATTACACAACACAGCAGTACTTTATCTGCCCTATATCTACCTGCTTCAAACTTTAAAAAATTTTTTCAGTGGTCAATTTCAGGCTGAAAAAAAGAAAAAAATTTTTTCTGCTTCTCGTAACTGAGAATTTGTAAAAAGTCCGTGTTTTCCCCATGTAAAAGTTTCTTTTGGTAAGATTCTGGCATCTTATTATTATATAATGTAGTTTTCTAATCGAATGCTGTATTTAAAATACAGACCTACTGCGTAGGGTGGGTAGGGGACTGGGACTGGCATACACACACTATCTGTGTGTGCTCAGCTGCTCAGTCGTGTCTGACTCTTTGTGACCCCGGGGACTGTAGCCCACCAGGCTTCTCTGTCCATGGGGTTCTCTCCAGGCTAGAATCCTGGAGTGGGGTGCCGTTTCCTGCGCCAGGGGATCCTCTCGAAGCAGAGACTGAATCTGCGTCTCCTATGTCTCCAGCACTGGCAGGCAGACTTCCTCCCTAGCACCACCAGGAAGCCACAGATACACTGCTATGTGTAACCAGATGGCCAGTGAGAGCACCCGTACAGCACGGGGCGCTCTGCTCCGCGCTCTGTGGAGACCTGAGCACAAGGGAAACCCAGGGACGAGGAGACACACAGAGCTGTGGCTGAATGACTGCTGCACAGCAGAGACTAGCACAACACTGTGAAGCAAACATACTCTAACTGAATTTTTTTAAAAAGCAGAGCTATTAAATGATTTTCAGTTTCATCAAAAACTTTGGCTTTGGGACTTCCCTGGTGGTCTAGTGGTTAGGAACTCAGCTTCCAGAGCAGGGGACACAGTTTCTATCCCTGCTGGAGGAACTAACATCCCATATGCTGCCGGCCAGCTGCGCCTGGGCACTACAATCAGAGGAGCCCAAACACCACAATAGAGAGCCTGCACACACAAAAAGACCCAGAGTAGCCAAATAGGTAAAGCAGAATGAAAAAAAAGAAATTTGGCTTAACTATGCCACCACTGTATAAGCTTTAAAAATTATGATGACATTACCTTTTCTTCATTTGTTGTAGAAGAATCTGGGTCCTTTCTTTTTTTCTTCAATTTTTTATCTTTACTTTGTTTTGTGCCAGAAGTCTGATAAGGCTGCAAATCCACTCGAGAATGAAACTGGTACCGACCACTTTCCACATCACAGTAGTAGTAAATTCCAGTGGAGGGATCATAATACAGCTGGTTTTCCTTTCAAAGTGAAGGGAACAGTAAGTTCTATTCACGATGAAATAAAATAGAAAACTAAACTTTCTAGTAAATGTGTTTCTTTAAAGAATTAGTTTTTTCTGGGAAAAAAAAAATAAAGATAACATAATAAAAATGCTTGTAATTTTCCAAAATACCATTCAATATCTCCTCTAGTTTTCCAAGTGTGGAAAATAAATACATTTATATGTTAAATTACATCTCAGATAATTGCCAACATTTGACCATGTTTATGCTTACAGAAATAGCAACTTCAGATGGTCCAACAAGAAACCTTTAGAAGTCATGAAAACTAAGGTATGCATCAGAAAAATCTGACCACATAAAAGCAATTCCAAACTCATCATCTATATAATTACATGGTAATGATTTGGTAGTATAAACCCCTAAACCCTCCTCTCAATGTCATAAAGATGTGCCTCTTACTGTTCATGATTCAAAATTCTGGAGAAAATTTGAAAATAAAATTAAGCTCATGAATACTGTAACATAACATTCTATACAAAGAAATCAAACAATTGTCTTCACTTATCAATTCCACACTAAGCAACTACATAAGACACTGTAAAGCAGCCATGCAATATAGAATTTTGGTCAATTATGGATAAAAACTAAAAAGATAAAATTATAGAATCATGTGCATTTATTAGATACTGGCCAAGATTTAATTGAATAGTCTATATCTTATTTACATCATAAATCCATACAGATCAGACCTGGAAACATCTGGCAGTACACTGAGATTAAGCAACTAAAGCTTCCTGAAAAAGAATTATTTTTCTAAGTGTTGATAATATTACAATTTACTAATTCATTTTGTAAATCTCTTACAAAAAATATTTATAATCCTCACTATCCTTCTTTTAGCTAAAAAACTGAATGGAAGCTTTAAATCCTTATTTCCAACAATAACAGAACTTCTATAACTGAAATCGTTTTAATCTGCTACCTTTCAGCCCGAAATACAAACATTTCAAATATGTAAGAAAATTTTTATTTAATTAAAATAAAATGAAAACTAGCAAAATAAAAATGGCAAAACAATGACGCCCCTACTCCAAAGACACACAACCTGAAGAATGTAATTAAGCATTTATGGAAGAGATGTCAGGAGGAAAGTTACAGAAAGGAAGGTAGAAGAATGACAAACACTAATGTCATATACTTGGAAATTGTGTATTTTCCTAGAAACCAATTAACTAATCATTATTTTCTTTGGTAATAAGAGTTTAAACATTTATTTTCTGGGTATTAATTAACATTTTCAATTGGCATACTCCTATGAAAGAAAACCCTCTCTTTACAAAGTATTTACAAAGTACTGTACCAAGTGCAAACTGACAAGCTAATGAAATCAATTATCTAACTAAAATATTTACTCTTATCATTACGCTCCCTAGATTAGTTAATAGCAGTTCCTATAACTGGAAGTGTGAATATCTGCTCCACTTTGTGGCACTCACTACATTCTGTAATTCCCGAACCACATCATATTTGTAGACCACAGAGGTTGAAGAATGTGGGTGTACTGAGTTCCATCATTACTGTCATCAAAACCTGAAAAAAATCCAACTAAGTACTAGATCTTCAACAATCAAAACACTGCATTATAAATTAAGAATTTTATTTTCTGTTTTTGTCCTAGTTAGTGTTCACTGTATTTCTGATTCCATACTAATCCCCTAGTTCTCACTGTTAACAGATTGATTTTTTTTTAAGTAGAATGCTTAAAACACACAGAAAATAAAACACTAACTAATAATAAACATGCCATAAAGAACTTTTAAAAAAAGACTCCTTTGTGGACTAAAATGAATTCACAAAGATACAGGTATTTGAAACAATTAAAAAAAAAATCTTGCCACCAAGCCTAGAACTAACGTTACTTCTGTATAAATTCTATGAAAAAATATTAAGCTCTGAAACATTTTACAAAATGCAGTTCTCATCTCTTTTTATTAATAAATATGCTAACATTTTTGTATGTTACTTTACATGTAAAGGTTATTAGATCTCTCTAAAATAGTAATCTATAATAACACAATTAACTCATCTAATTAAATAAACATAAAAGTATAGTATCATAAGCTATTTTATATCTTTATTCTTATCAAGTAGCTCTGAATCAAACAATTTTTACATGCAGCTCCCTGATTTTCTTAATTCAACCTAAGGTTTAATATTAAGCATTCAAGCAGCTAAGAACACAACCATCCAGTATGAAAAGGTCTGAGACACTTACGGAATCATAATAGAATCCAGTACTGTGATCAAAATACAATCCAGTGTTCTCATCATAACTAAAACCAGTCTGTGATACAGCAGCTTCTGCTGCAGCTCTCAAACTTTCAGCTAGTGATGAACCTTCTAAGGATGTATTCTCTGTTGCTAACGCAGCTGCTGGCTCCTAGATATGGTACAATCATGTCAAATAGGACAAAAACATCCTTAAATAAAAAAGTAACAGGATTTGAAACAATAAATAGAGCTATAAACTATTTGGAATATAAGACCTCAGTTTCTGCAATGGAAAGGGATAGCTATCAATTACAATTTGATTTCCATTAAAAAGAACATGTCAGTTAATTGAAATCTGACCCCTGTTTTGAAGACAAGAGTGAGTGAGTGACCATTATTCAAAA
Source organism: Redunca redunca (assembly GCA_006410935.1). NCBI lineage: Eukaryota > Metazoa > Chordata > Mammalia > Artiodactyla > Bovidae > Redunca > Redunca redunca. The sequence goes on from SJYQ01000551.1 coordinate 830,079, forward strand.
ATAAATATCTAATACCATAGGGAAGCGATCCACAAAACACAGACTGAACTATTCTTTATGATGAATGTTCAGGAGTCTTCAATAGTTACAGGAGCAAAGGGAAACAATTTTAGAAAATAGATGGGTGAGGAAAGCTATGAATTCTGTATCACACATTAAGCAGTTGCCCTGTATAAACCTTAGGAGATCCTGATTCAAACAAATTCAAACAAACTGTAGAAACTAATTTATAAAACATTCTGGGAAATTTGACAATGGCATGATGTTAGACATAAAGGAAGCATTGAAAGAAGTTGGTGTGAGCATGGTATTGTGGTTGTTCAAGATTTTTTGGTTGAGTCAAAACATACTGACAAATTTTGCTTTAGTTTATGTGGACCATACTTTTGTTTGGAACACAATAGAGTAGGAAAACAATAACACATATGAATAAGTCCTAATTTTTGTTTTTCAAAAAGTGTATAATTTACTACATAATTACAGCATGTTTACAACCCTTGCATATGCTGTGATAAAAGAAAGAACTATTTTTCTCCATAATAACAACAAAGAAGGACAAGTTCCTGTAATAACAGTTTCAAGTAAAGCACTCTATTTCATTACCTGTGAATTCGAGGCAAAATGGTCCTCTTGTCCAAAATTAACATTTTCTGTTATATCAGTACCAGCATAAGTATCATTTTGTATGTGTGACGGGTCTTTAGAATTAAAAGTAGAAGCTTCGATATCCTTATCTTCCTGAACTGAGAGTTCAGATGCTTTATTTGAAAGATTAACTTCATTATAGTATGTCTGATAGTAATAGTCTATTGCAAAAACAAAAAGTGGTATCATATTAGAATAGTATATATAAAAAGAACTTAATTCCAAAACATTACCAGCAAACACAAAAGAGCACACATTGCATGCAACTTGCATTTTTACAATTACACACATTTTAACAGATTAAAATGAAGAGTGCTAGTAAACCTGCAGAAGGATACATCTTTGATTCTAATGTCACCTTCAGTACCCTAGCTGTTAAGCCAAAAAGAAAAAAAGGTAAGCAGATTTGGATTTTCCATAGCAAGAGTAAAAAGAGAAAACAGGTAGAAAGGTTGTGTTCTGTCAAAAAAAAATTAGCAACTCTTAAAAATATCTAACCACAAACATTAGTATCGTTGAATATCAAATGACAATGGAATAAAGACAATATGTCAAAGGCTCATTTTTCCATCAAATTTCAGTCATGATGCTGACTTTTTAAAAAAACATAATACCATAATTTGCTAAGTTGTGCACAGAATAAACAAGGCAAAATTGATTGGGAAAGACCATTTCTTGTGATTTCTATTTGTTAAAACCCAGGTGCTCAGTTATTTTGCCTCCCAACATCATGCCACTGCTGAGGCCATGGTTGTAGGCCCACCCTCCTCCCAGAAGGACCTGGGACTGACGCGGAACTGATACTAAGTGTAAGATGTCAACAAGAAAACACACCCCCTGGTCACAAGGCGAGAAGAGAGGGGACGGTTTACAGCAGAGCAAGAACTACTCGGTGAACATGCAACTCAAAACATCAGCAATACTGTGCATTTATAAGAGCAACAATAAGTCCTACTTTCCCACAAGAGCAAACAGATTACCTGAAAATACCAAGTCATATAGAGAAAAGGCAACTTTGTAATAGCTCTATTTATCTAGCTGTGTGTGTGTGTGTGTGTGTGTGTGTGTGTGTATTTTTTTTTTTTTTAAGTTTAAAGAAAATGCCACACTAGCATGATTTGAAGGTGAATTTGGATAGCTTCACTATAAGGTGAATACCTGAGATTGACCAAGGAGGGTGGCTCTCTGTTTGTACTTCTACATCAGACTTTTTATTATCTTCGTTTCTCCCACAATGGAGTATTTTACTGAGCTCTTCTACCTGCAAGAAAAAAAGGCTTTAGGAAAAATAAACCATACAGCAACCTACTAATATGTACATTATTCTCCTAAAATTACAGTAATTATTTTTCCTGGTAAAAGTTTGGAGAAGTACCAGTATCAGCTAGTTTCCTTTCAGAAAAACTGAAAATACTATAATTGGCTTTCACCTTTTACATCTGCAAAGGGAGATGTTTTTATTCCTATACTCTCTTGCGAAACCTCAGACTATTCCTTCCAAAAATCAGACTTACTACATTAGTAAGACCCTGTGAACAGATTTATTTATTTCTAACAAAATAAGAATGCCTTTATACTAACATTTTAACTGGTCAGCAGCTCTCCCTGAGGAGAATTAAATTATCTAGTATCATTCAGTGTTCTCCACCTGGAATTAACTATTCACTTAAATATTGTCACTCATATACGTTAACACACTTTTTTCTTGAAATAGTAATCTTATACCTAAATAACTGGAGCAGAAGGAAACAGAAATGACTGCCTCAGAGGGGCGTCTGAGCTCCCTGTACCTCACTGAAGGTCAAGGCCAGAGCACCAGAACGTGAAGAACACCCATCAACAGAAAAGAGCACTTATTAGCAACCTCAGTCAGACAGGGTCTCAATGCAAGACTCAGTTCAGTCCAGTCACTCAGTCATGTCTGACTCTTTGCGACCCCATGAACCACGGCACGCCAGGCCTCCCTGTCCATCACCAACTCCTGGAGTTCATCCAAACACATGTGCATCAAGTCGGTGATGCCATCCAGCCATCTCATCCTCTGTCGTCCCCTTCTCCTCCTGCTCCCAATCCCTCCCAGCATCAGGGTCTTTTCCAATGAGTCAGCTCTTCACATCAGGTGGCCAGAGTACTGGAGTTTCAGCTTCAACATCAGTCCCTCCAATGAACACCCAGGACTGATTTCCTTTAGGATGGACTGGTTTGGATCTCCTTGCAGTTCAAGGGACTCTCAAGTCTTCTCCAACACCACAGATCAAAAGCATCAATTCCTCGGTGCTCAGCTTTCTTTATAGTCCAACTCTCACATCCATACATGATCACTGGAAAAACCATAGCCTTGACTGGACGGACCTTTGTTGGCAAAGTAACGTCTCTGCTTTTTAATATGCTGTCTAGATTGGTCATAACTTTCCTTCCAAGGAGTAAGCATCTTTTAATTTCATGGCTGCAGTCACCATCTGCAGTGATTTTGGAGTACAAGAAAATAAAGTCTGTCACTGTTTCCCCATCTATTTGCCATGAAGTGATGGGACCAGATGCCATGATCTTAGTTTTCTGACTGCTGAGCTTTAAGCCAACTTTTTCACTCTCCTCTTTCACTTTCATCAAGAGGCTCTTTAGTTCTTCTTCACTTTCTGCCATAAGGGTGGTGTCATCTGCATATCTGAGGTTACTAATATTTCTCCCGGCAACCTTGATTCCAGCTTGTGCTTCATCCAGCTCAGTGTTTCTCATTATGTACTCTGCATAGAAGTTAAATAAGCAGGGTGACAATATACACCCTTGACGTACTCCTTTCCTGATTTGGAAAAGTCTGCTGCTCCATGTCCACTCCTAACTGTTGCTTCCTGACCTGCATACAGATTTCTCAAGAGGCAGGTCAGGTGATCAGGTATTCCCATCTCTTTCAGAATTTTCAGTTTATTGTGATCCACACAGTCAAAGGCTTTGGCATAGTCAATAAAGCAGTAATAAATGTTTTTCTGTAATTCTCTTGCTTTTTCGATGATGCAATGTGAGATTATATTCCTTCTAAGCATGAAACTAAAATACAAGCTTCCACGTATTTCTTTCATGTTACACAGAGGTTAAAAAGAGAAAGGTGGTAAGACTGATTATATACTGATTTTCTATGCATTTCATTGGAGAAGGCAATAGCACCCACTCCAGTACTCTTGCCTGGAAAATCCCATGGATGGAGGAGCCTGGTAGGCTGCAGTCCATGGGGTCGCTAAGAGTCGGACATGACTGAGCAACTTCCCTTTCACCTTTCACTTTCATGCATTGGACAAGGAAATGGCAACCCACTCCAGTGTTCTTGCCTGGAGAATCCCAGGGACGGGGGAGCCTGGTGGGCTGCTGTCTACGGGGTCGCACAGAGTCAGACACGACTGAAGTGACTTAGCAACTTAGCATGCATTCCATAAATGATCAGATCTGCTGCTACCACCAAAGCTGGAACTAGACTGAAGCAAGCAAGGCACCAAAATTTAAGGAGGCACTCACACTTAGGCTCATGAAAGTTTAGAACAGTACCTGAGAATCAGTACCCCCTTGAATTTTTCCCCTTAGGCTACCGATTGCCTTGCCCTAGTCCTGGTTCTAGCTACTATTACTATTACTGTGAACAAGGTAATTTATTTAGCACGTGCTACATTCTAGGCACTACACTTGGTACTTTGGATGATATCTCATTCATTCTTACAACCACCTTACAAACTGGCTGTCCTAATCCCCATTTTAAACATGAGAAATTTAAAGAGATAATTTGCACAAAGTTTCCTTGACTCCAAAGCCTGTACATTTATGTATTTTCCTGCTAGTTCAACTTCAATTCTCAAGCCAATTTTTTACTGCTCCAGATAAACCATTATCTAGTAATTAGGAATGACAGTTAACAAACTCCACCCAACACCAGGGGAGGCTGACTAGAAAGATAGTAAAGAAGAGCCATTACTATCACTAGGAAAGTTACAGCTTTCTGTGCATTTCAATTTTTCATATTAGACGACTATCAAGTTAACACTAATAACCAAAATGCTGGCTCTTCAAAGACTAGCAGAAACGTTTTTAGAATCTCCAGCAAGCAGAACTTTCACAATTTATAATTATAAAAGGATTTTTTTAAGGCTATCAAATTTTGCTCCCCTTTCCCCACAATATTTTACCCGTATTTGCAGTCTCCTGTAGGTGTCCAAGAAAGAGCTGTTGAGTAACCAAACATAAATCTTCTATATCATAATATTAACAACTCCATACAATGGTCACAGAAAGTCACTGCAACTCAACACTTATTTGCATAGCTTATTTGACAAAGCATAACAAAGTCTGATACTTTAATTTTCACCCTACATATGTGGTTTTAGGAAATGTACCAATATATGTCAAAGGACAACAGTTTAACTGAAATTAATAATTATATGTAAATATAACTTGTTGGAAAAGAACGCAATAGGCCAAAAAAATCAAGCTAGAAAAATTATGCTGTTTAAAAATTCAAGCTTCTGGGGTTGGGGGGTACTGATTCTCAGGTACTATCCTAAACTTTCATGAGCCTAAGTGTGAGTGCCTCCTTAAATTTTGTGCCTTAGGTGTCTCGTTTGCTTCACTCTAGCTCCATTTCAGTGGTAGTAGCAGATGTTTGTCAGCTTAAATATTTGCCCTTACTGTATTTTATGGCAAACAGTTAGCTGCTTAGTGTCTTTAACAAGCAGAGTTCTATCTTCCCGACTTCCACCAGACAACTCAAGATAAATGCCCAGAACAACCTCACATTAATACCTTCTTGTTGTTTAGTCGCTCAGTCGTGTCTGAATCTTCACGACCCTATGGACTGTAGCCCATTAGGCTCCTCTGTCCATGGGATTTCCCAGGCAAGAATACTGGAGGGGATTGCCATTACCTGCTCCACACGATTTTCCGGACCCTCCCACTCACGTCTCCTGAATTGGCAGGCGGATTCTTTTACCACTGAGCCACCAGGGAAGCCCCCTCACATATGCATAGCGATCAAAACGGTGAAACAGTTTATGGACGCTTAATTTGACTTAACCTTCATCAGTTGGTCCCATCATTCTCATTTTATGGGCAACCAAGGTCGCAAAAAGTCGGACACGACTGAGCCACTTGAACTGGAACTGGAAAGCTCAATTTCAGCTCACCCTTCTAGACAATGATAAATGGGGCTAATTGCAGTTGGTGCTTTACAAACTCAAAAAGTGATCTGGAATATTGTAAATGTGCCTACTGCCAAGGGGATTTTACAAGTGAGAATGAAAACTCAAGGTCCTTAAGTTCACTTCACGCCCGGCCGCAACTGCAGCTCACGCATTTCATCTAAACCGAGTACCCCAACTCTTAGGTTTGTTCCAAAGGTTCTTGCAATTAAAATAGCACAAAACTTTTAACTCTTCCAGGAACTCTCTAAAGCAGTCCAGGGCCCTGCCAGGGAGCCCTCCCGAGGCGAGCCCAGGCCTCGAAGGGCTCGCCGCTGGGCGGGGCGTGGGGCTGGAACCGGACGGCGCACCTGGGTGCGGAGCTCCTGGTTGTTGCTCTCGGCGCTCTGGTACAGCCGCTCCGTGTGATGCAGCAGCTTCTCGATCTCCCGCACTTGTCGCTTGCAGCTCCGCAGCTCGCGTTCCAACGTCTCCACCTTGCGCCTCAGCTGGGCCAGCTCAGGCTCGGGGGAGGGCGGCGGCGACGGAGACAACGAAGGCGGCGGCGCCTCGGAGGCCATGGGGTCCGGCGCGAGGCGGCCCGTGGGCGCGGAGGGGGCTGCGCTCAGACCGAGGCGGACGCCGGCGGACCCGGGAGCCAAGGGAGCGCGTGGGCAGCGAAAGGCGGCCTCAGCTCCGCCCGGCCGCGGCGGCCCCTGGCCATGACGCCCTGAAGCTTGTTCCCTGTAGCCGAGAGGGACTGCGGACCAACAAACAAGGGAACGGATAATGGGCACGGCCCAGCCAGGCCCGCTTTCAAACAGTAAAACTTTATTGGTAACTTCCCGTCCAACCGACCTCGTAAGCCGCAGAAACGTTAGACAAATGGGCGGGCTAGAGAAGAGACCGAAGCGATCCGGCCGTCTCTCGGCGGAACCGGAAACGATGGTGCCAGCGGTGGGTGGGGCCGAGACGGAAAAGGAAGCGACGGGAGCCGAGAAGGGCCTCACGGCGCCCAAGCGCAGGCTGCCAGGTGGGCGGGGCGGCACCGAGGGCGGGAAGAGCCAATGCGAAAGCTGCTCCACACTGTAGCTCAGGAGAGATGAACCAGGTCGAGCATTCTTGCAGGCTTTTACCATCGTACGCTTTCAAAACGTTTTCAAACTTTTTGCACAGAGTTCACTTCCTAGCTGCTTATTTTACAGAGAAGAAGAACGAATCTCCAAGAAATGATTTGCCAAGAATTAATGGCTCAAGCGGTAAAGAATCTGCCTGCAATGCAGGAGACACAAGAAACGAGGGTTCCATCCCTGGGTCAGGAAGACCCCCTGGAAAAGGAAAGGGCAACCCACTCCGGGATTCTTGCCTGGAAAATTCGATAGACAGAGGAGCCTGGCGGGCTGCAGTCCATGGGGTCTCTAAAGAGTCGGACACGACTTAGCGACTAAACCAAACCATAAAATTAATACTAAACCAGGACTGAAACGTAGTGTTCTGATGCTCTGCTTGCTTAGTGCTTCTGCAGATTCTGCGAGGTTAGGAACCCCCAGTATAAGAAAACAAATTCCTTTAGGTCTGGCTTGCAGAGAGAAGCATCCCTGGTGGGAAAATAACCAGAAAGATTGTATGCAAGCAGGAGAGAAAGTTTTTCTGTTTCAGTGGATCTATTTGGTGTTTCGTCTACATTAAACTGGCATTTCCTCAGCAGCCCTTAAACTGATGAGGGCTTCTTGAAACACACTTCCTTCCTTCGCCAGGGTTATTTAGAATCAGAGCCTGACCTCTGAATGCTGGGCCTGAGGGTTTGGAAGTCAGCGACTCCATCTTGTCCGTCTTCTCCCAGGTCTCAGCCAAGTGCCAGTCACCGAGGTGCTGCTAAGTCGCTTCAGTCATGTCCGACTCGGTGCGACCCCATAGACGGCAGCCCACCAGGCTCCCCCGTCCCTGGGATTCTCCAGGCAAGAACACTGGAGTGGGTTGCCATTTCCTTCTCCAATGCATGAAAGTGAAAAAAGTGAAGTCGCTCAGTGTGTCCGACTCAGCGACCCCATGGACCGCAGCCCACCAGGCTCCTCTGTCCATGGGATTTTCCAGGCAAGAGTACTGGAGTGGGGTGCCATCGCCTTCTCCACAGTCACAGAGCAGGTATCCTTAAATATTTGCTGAACAGAAGAATCCTGTTAGATGTCCTAGTTCAGGGGCCGCTGTGACTGCTTTTTGTCCTGTGCACTGCCGGCTAGTTAAGTCACAGGGGGCGAGCTCTCCAAAGGGAACCTGCCCTCTCTAGCTCCTGCACACATTACTCCTTAGGCTTTGAATCCAACAAGGAACCACAGTGCTCTCCTAGCCATCAAAAAATATTTAGTGAGAAGACACAGTATGTCTTCTCCGATGTAAAACAGAGATGTGCTGCCCGCGCCGCCCCATCTGACCTACCTTAAAGCATTATGAGTCTAACCAAGAATTTGTCCAAATCTTTATATTAAAAGCTATTTTTCCATCTTTGGGGTGGGGACGGTGGGATAAGGAATCCCATAAACACCACTTGTAAGTAACCTTAAGGTAAAGGGTACCTCCTAGCTCATTTTATAAATGAGATTTTAAGTTTTAACCATTCGTTATAGAATGAATAAATAAACTTATTAGCTGCTACTTGAAGTAATTTTTTGTTTGTTTGTTTGCCTCAACGGTAATCCATTTAATCCTAAATACCGACCTATCCTGCAACTAATCTATAACTTACCTCTGACTATTAGTCTGAAAGAAAAAGTGACAGGTTTTTTTGAGGAAAAAAAAGCTTTGTGTATCAGGTGGGAATTGCATGAAGGTTCTAAGTAACATAACTTAGTCTGCTGTGCCATGCCATATGTCCTTAAGTATCAATCTGTCCTTATCCTTCAGTTCAGTCCAGTCACTAGTCGTGTCCGACTCTGCCACCCCATGGACTGCGGCATGCCGGGCTTCCCTGTCCTTCACTAGAGGACAGAGAAGCTTCTCTCAGAGTTTGCTCACACTCATATCCGTTGAGTTGGTGATGCCATCCAACCATCTCATCCTCTGTCTTCCCCTTCTCCTCCCGCCTTCAATCTTTCCCAGCATCAGGGTCTTTTCCAGTGAGTCAGTTCTTCCCATCAGGTGGCCAAAGTATTAGAGCTTCAGCTTCAGCATCAGTTCTTCCAATGAATATTCAGGACTGATTTCCTATAGGACAGACTGGTTGGATCTCCTTGCAGTCCAAGGGACTCTCAAGAATTTTCTCCAGTGCCACAGTTCAAAAGCATGTTCCTCAATTGGTTGAATTAAGCTTCAATCAAGTCCTTATCATTTCTTTTTAAAATTTTTATTAGAGATGATGTACAATGTTGTGTTAGTTTCTGTACAGCAAAGTGAGTCAGTTATATATTTACATATATCCACTGTTTAGATTATTTTCCCATATAAGTTATTACAGGTTATTATCTGTCTTTTTCTGTCTGATTTACTTCGCACAGTCTCTAGCTTCATCCATGCTGCTGCAAATGGGATTGTTTTTGTTCATGGTATATAGGTACCCCATCGTCTTTATCTACTACTCTGTCAGTGGACATTTCTGTTGTTTCCAAGTCTTGGCTATTGCAAATAGTGCTGCAATGAATATTGGGGTGTGTGTATCTTTTCAAATTATGGTTTTCTTTCATTAAAGAGAACCCAAAGAATGGGAGAACATATTTGCAAACAAAGTGACCAACGAGGGATTCATCTCCAAAATACATACGTAATTCAAGCAACTCAATATGAAAAAAAAATTTAAATGAGCAGAAGATCTAAATAGACCTATCGCCAAAGAAGACAAACAGATGGCCAAATAGCACATGAAAAGATGCTCAGCATCACTAATGGTTAGAGAAATGCAAATCAAAACTATAATGAGGTATCACCTCATACCATCAGAATGACCATTAGCAAAAAATCTACAAACAATAAGTGTTGGAGACAGTGTGGAGAAAAGTGAATCCTTCTACACTGTTGGTGGGAATGTAAATTGGTACAACCATTATGGAGAACAGAATGGAGGTTCCTTAAAAAATGAAAAATAGAACTACCATATAATCCAGCAATCCCACTCCTGAGCATATATCTGGAGAAAATTCCCCACTTCTCTATAGCTTGTTGTTATACCACTTCACCTCTACAGAAGACCTGCACTGGTACCTGTTTTTGCTAACTAAAATAAATCCAGAGGGATTTCCGCTTTGATGAAAAAAGGCAAAACCTGAACATAGTGTTCAGCATTTGTTTTGCAGCACCCAGAGCGGTGAAAATGGCACCACCCAGCTCCTTGCAAAAGAACTACCGCAGCATCTCAACACCAGTCTCCATGGCTATGAAACTGTGTCTGTGAACATTTGTGCTTTACTCTCCATTTATTTTGTGTACACCCATTAGCAAGATGTATCTAAAAGGTATCAGAAAGGTCAAAGAGAGATCACAAGAATGTTGTACTTAGCATAAAACTGGATGTGTTGATAATTAAGAATTTTGATCATGGTGAACAAAATAGACACTGTGCATGCAATGAACTTGACTGCATCCACCCTTTGTACCAAGTGCACACAGGAGAGGTTCTTCAAAGCTGCCAAAGTTACTATTATTTCTGCTCGTAGCAAAGTGGTCTCCTTTGGCTGGCATCCAGTAGTTGACAAAATGGAAAGTCTGTTGCTTGAGTGGACTCATAGATGTACAAGGTTCAGTGTTAAGTTAGCCTATGTTTACAGAGAAATCAGTTCATCTTTTCAATAAACTGAAACAGAATGATAGTGGTTCAAGTGTGGCAACAGTGGAATTTAAAAGAGGTCATGTCCATCACAAGCATGGAAATTGAAACTGTAATCAGAATCTTCCAGCAAACAAAAGCCCAGGAACAGACAGCTTCACAGCTGAATTCTACCAAAAATTTAGAGAAGAGCTAACACCTATCCTACTCAAACTCTTCCAGAAAATTTCAGAGGAAGGTAAACTTCCAAACTCATTCTATGAGGCCACCATTACCCTAACACCAAAATCAGACAAAGATGTCACAAAAAAGAAAACTACAGGCCAATATCACTGATCAACATAGATGCAAAAATTCTTAACAAAATTATAGCAAATAGAATCCAACAACATATTTAAAAGATCATACATCATGATCAAGTGGGCTTTATCCCAGGGATGCAAGGATTCTTCAATATTCACAAAATCAATCAAGGTGGAGGAATCAACCTGCCTGACTTCAGACTATACTACAAAGCTGCAGTCATCAAGACAGCATGGTGCTGGCACAAAGACAGAAATATAGATCAATGGAACAAAATAGAAAGCCCAGGGATAAATCCACGCACCTATGGACACCTTATCTTTGACAAAGGAGGGAAGAATATACAATGGAGAAAAGACAATCTCTTTAACAAGTGGTGCTGGGAAAACTGGTCAACCACTTGTAAAAGAATGAGACTAGAACATTTTCTAACACCCTACACAAAAATAAACCCAAAGTGGATTAAAGATCTAAATGTAAGACCAGAATCTATAAAACTCCTAGAGGAAAACATAGGCAAAACCCTCTCCAACATAAATCACAGCAGTATCCTCTATGACCCACCTCCCAGAGTAATGGAAATAAAAGCAAAAATAAACAAATGAGACCTAATTAAACTTAAAAGCTTTTGCACAACGAAGAAAACTATAAGCAAGGTGAAAAGACAGCCTTCAGAATGGGAGAAAATAATAGCAAATGAAACAACTGACAAAGAATTAATCTCAAAAATAAACAAGCAGCTCCAGCAGCTCAATTCCACAAAAATAAGTGACCCAATCAAAACATGGGCCAAAGAACCAAACAGACATTTCTCCAAAGAAGACACAGATGGCTAACAAACACACGAAAAGATACTCAACGTTACTCATTATCAGAGAAATACAAATCAAAACCACAATGAAGTACAATCTCACACCAGTCAGAATGACTGCTATCAAAAAGTCTAAAAGCAATAAATGCTGGAGAGGGTGTGGAGAAAAAGGAAACCTTCTTACATTGTTGATGGGAATGCAAACTAGTACAGCCACTGTGGAGAACAGTGTGGAGATTCCTTAAAAAATTGGAAATGGAACTGCCATATGACCAGCAATCCCACTGCTGGGCATACACACCGAGGAAACCAGAATTAAAAGAGACACATATATCCCAATGTTCATCGCAGTACTGTTTATAATAGCCAAGACATGGAAGCAACCTAGATGTCCACTGGAAGACAAATGGATAAGAAAGCTTGGTACATATACACAATGGCATATTACTCAGCCATTAAAAAGAATGCATTTGAATCAGTTCTAATGAGGTGGATGAAACTGATGCCTATTATACAGAGTGAAGTAAGCCAGAAAGAAAAATACCAATACAGTATACTAATGCATATATATGGAATTTAGAAAGATGGTAATGATAACCCTATATGCGAGACAGCAAAAGAGACACAGATGTAAAGAACAGTCCTTTGGACTCTGGGAGAAGGTGAGGGTGGGATGATTTGAGAGGGTAGCATTGAAACATGTATATTATCATATGTGACGTGAATTGCAGGTCCAGGTTCAATGCATGAGACAGGGTGCTCAGGGCTGGTGCACTGGGATGACCCTGAGGGATGGGATGGGGAGGGAGGTGGGAGGGGGGTTCAGGATGGGGAACACACTACACCCACGGCTGATTCATGTTGATGTATGGCAAAAACCGCTACAATACTGTAAAGTAATTAGCCTCCAATTAAAATAAATTAATTTAAAAATAAAATAAAATGACCTGAAAGGTGAAAAAAAACAAATAAAGGAGGTCATAGTGCTTTGATCCATTTTTGAGGTGAGGGGAATTTCATCGCTTAAAGGTTACTGGAGAGAGTGTTTTGGCTGATACTGAGGCTGCCAAAAAGTTTCCAGAACTGAAGAAAATAATTATAGAAGTTGGTTATTTGTATAAGCAAGTGTCTAATTGCAAGGAAACAGCAATTTATTGGAAAAAAATTGACAAGAAAAATCATTAATTTCAATAGAAGAAAGGCAGGCTAAGGGATGTAAAGCATTGAAGGACAGGCTAACCCTGTCCTATTATTAAAACCTCTGGTAAGGTTATCCTTAGGCCTTTACTAAGGCACATTCAGAAAACCCAAGGGCATGTAAGGACATTGTTTTTTTTTTAATTTAAATTTATTTATTTTAATTGGAGGCTAATTACTTCACAGTGCACCAGGCCCGAGCATCCTGTATCCTGCATTGAACCTAGACTGGCGATTCGTTTCTTATATGAAACGAACCCTAACCCTTACCTGTTCGTCTGCTGATGGACATCTCAGTTGCTTCCATGTCTGTAAGGACATTGTTAAGAATACACTTCCTGGTGTGTTTCATTCACATCTGAGTGGTTGGCGTACCCAAGTGATTTTTCTCTAAGTACATAAGTGATATATTAGTCCTTTAGTTGAAAAATACTGTAGAGAAAATAACCATGATAATAGGCACCTTTTTGATTGTCAGTAATTGTGTTGTTTATCCACCTGGCATTATTGAGGATGGTGGTAACACTGGTGTTGTGTTCTTACCGCTGAATATAACATCATTGCTGCAATGTATGATCCAGCCTGACAGCTAAAACTAAGGCTTACTCAACACAAAATGTGATCTGATTTATTATAAATGCTATTGCCAGAAAGAGAAACTCCAAAGCATCTTTATCAGAGATCTATAAAATTAACAATCATCAACCTTGGAGATGCTCTTGATCAATTAACAGTCTCAATGACAAATGGCATTTGGAGGAAACCATGTCCCGCAGCAGTGAACCAACAACAATAAATACAGCAAAAGTGACTTTGTGTTGGTGGAAGTTCGCAAAAACGTGGTGGAAGAGGTTCTGGCATTCTATGACCAAGGTGAACAGTTATCTAGGAGCTGGCCATGAAGCTGTCCTGTGAGCTTTCATGGTGACTGACAGAGCTACAGTGACTGCAGAAAAGCATGACTTTAATTTGGAAAGTGCACGAAAGCTTAGGGCAGTTTTGCAGGATGTTCTGAGGACCTACAAAGACTTCTATGACAGAGTGTTGCATAAGGCTAAGTAGTCAAGCATACTGTCATATTAAGCCTTCTGCCTCAGCCATGCAAACATCTAGGCAGGCAGACACAGAAGATGGAGACGTTAGTGACCTATCTGTCCTGATGAGTCTAGATGACGATGAGATGTTAATAGGTGACCCTCTTCCTCTCCCTCCAACCTGTCCTCTAGCCGCCACCCCAGCTGCTCATGTCTCAGCCTAGTACCCCATCATCACTACCTCTTGGCCTTCCAGTGTGCTTGCTGTCTTCCTGATTCTGATAAGTGAAACCACACTTATTTCTACTTCATCTGGCCTGTGTATGTATCATTCACTCTAGTTTTTACTATATGTTCCAGTTATTTTAGGTTTATATGTCATTTGGTATGATTTGGTAGGTTATTTATTGGGTCTGGGAATGTGCAAACACTTTTCCATTTAAAATAATGGTCATTGTTTCTTTGCTTTACACAGTTTGGGTTTATGAAAGGCTTCCTAGGCCTGCTCTACTTTCAGATAGTGAGGGAAAGCAGTATTCCACAGCAGAGGAATCCTATCACTTAACTAAAACCTGATTTATACCCAGTTTCTTTTAGAGTATCATCAATTCTATGTCTCATGAATGCTCACCTGTCATAATTTATGTTGAATCTGGTGGGTAGCCAGCTCTCCTATCTGATCCTACTATTTGATATCACACAAAAATATCTAGGGAGCCATAGTATTTCAGTAGTTCTGATTTATTGCTCTATATTACTTTTAGTCAATTGACCATTACCTGTTTTCTCCCCCTGGAGACCTAAGGAAAGAATGGGTGGGTGTAACCCCTGGAGTGATGGTAAAGGAAGGAAGCCAAAGGAAACTAGGCAGGCTCATCTTGTCCATCCCTCAAATGAAATACTTACACTGCGTCTTCATTGTATAACCGTATAATGAATTTTTTAAGTACTATATTGTAAATTTTCCCACACTGTTCTTCCCCCACCCCCGCCCCCACCCCAAGGCACACATGTCTAATATGGTGAATGTTAACTCTCCAAGGAGAATCCATCTTCACTGGACTGATTCTAGATCTTTAAGATGCAAAAATCAATGCTTTCAACTATAGCAGTACTTTCTCAAACTCAGTGGTGAAGGACAATTTATAAAAAGTTCTAATCTATTGTGGATTGATACTTTTGCAAAATATAGCAAAATGTGTGCGTGAGTAGGAGAGGGAAGAGTAAGGGATGCAAGAGGTTTCTGAGTAGTATGAAATGGGTGCATGCATGCTCAGTCGTGTCTGACTTTTTACAGCCCCAAGGACTGTAGCGCACCAGGCTCCTCCGTCTGTGAAATTTCCAGACGAAAATTTTGGAGTGGGTCGCTATATCCTCTTTCAGGGGATCTTCCCGACCCAGGGATCAAACCTACGTCTCCTGCATTACAGGCAGGTTCTTGACCACTGTGCCACCGATGATTACCCCTCAATAGTTTAAGAGATACAAGTTAAAGTTTGGATTAAAAAAAAAATTACTTGGCTATTTGAACTATACTTTGACTTCCACTGACCATCATTAAGTTAGCATTAAGATGGGATACAAGATACAAAAATTTGCAATTAGCCATCATTGTTCAATTCTTTTGAGGGTGTTCATTGCTAGTGGGTGCTTTTCAGGCATCCTACAGCATAAGTGGGAAGGTGCCCACATAGTTCTTTAAAAATCACTCAAGCTAGCCTATGCTGAACTATGTCTAATCACCCATTGGTGGAAACACAGGTATATCCTCGTCCTGAGCTTGAGCTTGCAAGAAACTTTTATTCATAATGTTAAATTCATTCATTTTCTCACTGTCTCCAAAGTTCCTGGGCCTCAAACACTTTCTGCATTCAGTGTTTATAAGTGTTTTTGGGGCAGGCACAGCTAGTTGTCAATCCAACAGCCATTCACCCTTCTTCCTTACAAGAGAACCCAAATTTTTCACAGGGTATCAATACACCTAACTAAAAGTATGTACTTCTTACCCTTCGTTATAGCTGGGTGACCATGTGACATAACTATGGCCAAAGAAGTTTAAGTAGAAGTCTAGAGGCAAGTCTCCTCGGAAAGCTATTGCTTTCCAACAGAGAAGGACAGATGCAGACTTTTGCCTTTATCTTTCTCTTTATTCTTATTCTCCCTACCAGGGAAGTGGATGTTATGCTAGAGGTGGAGCAGCGTTATTGTGACCGTGAGGCAATCACAAAAATGAACACCACATTCAAATGAAAACAAACCAGAAAGAAGGATCCTGGGATGTTAGTGAATGACACTGTGAATTGTCAGTCTCTAGACTTCTTTGAAGAGAAACATAAATCCCTTCTGATTAAGTTACCTTTGTTGGATTTCTAGTTCACTGAGCCAAATGTAGTTCCTAAATGACAGTTATTTTTATAGAGTATTTTTATGTAGTTCATATACTTTGCCAGATGTCTCAGTAAGTTTTAATAGCCTAACTTTTAAATGAATAGAGCAGTTACTACACTAGACATATTGGATTGGCCAAATAGTTTGGGTAATGTCGTACAGAAACATCCATCTGTACTATGTTACAGAAAACTCAGACAAATTTTCTGGCCAACACAATACTCTATAAGAGTTTCACCTCATGAAATGATTGCTAATAAAATAACACCAAAGCTAAGAACTTCTGAATTTTTGGTTTGGTTTGCAATGGAAGATTTGAAGATACATAATTTTTTTCTTGACCATCTTTTGTTTTTCCTCTCTGTGACTGGCCTAGGAAAATTTCCAGTTAAGAAACATTTCAATTGGCTCAGATATGAAAGTTTTATACCCTCCAACCTGTTCTCTAGAAGTCAAGGATTAATTAATTGACAAGTGTACAGAGATTAATATATTTTACTTACTAGGATTTGGCAAAGAGATTGTTGTGGATTCTTTTCTAATCAGTTTGACAGAAAATATTCCTGGTGTGTGTTGAAGTTTTTGACTTTTCTCCTTTCTCTTTGGCAAATATTAGCCAAGAAGTGGTGTATAGAAGGCATTGTGTGCATGGTGGAAAGGGGAGACTGACTCTGTGTGTGTGGCCATGCGCGTGTGTGTGTGTGTGTATATGTATGTCTGAGACCCCATGGACTGTAGCCCACCAGGCTTCTCTGTCCCTGGAATTCTCCAGGCAAGAATACTGGAGTGGGTTGCATTTCCGAGATATTCCCGACCCAGGGATTGAATCCACATCTCCCACATTGCAGGCAGATTCTTTACTATCTGAGCCACCAGGGCAGCCACATATATTTGCTACCTGGGTTCATTTGGAAATTAGAATTTGTTACATTTGCAGATAACTTTGATTCTGGGTTTTACAAATGAGTTGTGAACCTAAAATGCTCTAAAACAATAAAAGCTATTAAAATGAGTAGTAAGCAGAATACCTGTGTACTGAGGCTTTGCATACACACCCAAGATACCAAGTGTTCAGTATATGCTTGCTGAATTGAATGGTAAGAGCATTAGGGGCATGAGAAAACCCTAGTAATTTACAGACAGATGGCTAGAGTTGTACAGAACTGTAGAACTAACAGAGTGTACAAGCTGAAGAAAGTTTTGTGAAACATTGGTGATATGTGATTTTCCCACGGTCCCACTGCCTCCCAGCATGAGATGTGATCAGCATATACATGGCAAAGATGCAGCCACTCTGCACTTGGTTCTTCCCACTGAATCCAAGCTTGACTCTGTAATCCCCAACTCTTCACTTTCTTGTTACTCTCCCTATCCTTCATGATCCTCAGCACAACTGTTCCCATTGGTCACAACCAACTTATAAAACCATCATGTGTAATAAAATTAAATCATCTGGGTAAGAACCAGTGAACTGGGGGCACAGGAGGCCTACGTCCTTAATATGATTCTGCCAATATTCTTCTTCATTCTTATTTCTGAAGTATGCATAAAATCTTTAAAGGGAAAGGTTTCAAGGGAATATAGGGTACCATCTATTTGTCTGACCAAAATGTATAGAACGCGAGTCATGTGCCAAGTATGGCAGTGGCCTCTGTGCATACAATCAGTTCAGCCCAGTCGCTCAGTCGTGTCTGACTCTTTGCGACCCCATGAACCACAGCACGCCAGGCCTCCCTGTCCATCACTAATTCCCAGAGTTTACTCAAACTCATGTCCATTGAGTTGGTGACGCCATCCCACCATCTCATCCTCTGTCGTCCCCTTCTCCCATCACCTTCAATCTTTCCCAGCATCAATGGTAAGTGAAAATAGATTCAGTTCACTGTCATTTACAGTCTAGTTAAGGAGACAGACACTAATCAAAAAATCACTGGTAGTTCTAGCATTTCTGAATTCCTACACGATATTTCCCTTGTGGCTCAGCTGGTAAAGAATCTGCCTGCAGTGCAGGAGACCTGGGTTCGATCCCTGGGTTGGGAAGATCCCCTGGAGAAGGAAAAGGCTACCCACTCCAGTATTCTGGCCTGGAGAATTCCATGGACTCTATAGTTCATGGGGTTGCAGAGAGTCGGACTGAGTGACTTTCACTTTTTCTTTCGTGGGATATTTAGGTTAACTAAGTGCGCTTAAGACAAAAGGACTTGAAAACTTTCAGAAGGCATAATTTAACATGCTTCTCATAAAATGAGATTGGCAGCACAGAACCATAACATCCATTGAATACAAATTATTTTGTAGAACTACAAGTCTTAATATGTAATGGAAGTTATCTTTTAAAAAAAATGATAAAGACTGTCAAAGAAAATAGAGTAAGGAAAGTCTTGCAGCAAGGTCTTTAGTTCCTCTAATTAGATTTTTTTTAAAAGCAAAGCAAATTCTCTTCTAGAGAATCAAACCAGACCACTGGGACAGAATAAGCGTTTTTTCCTTGTTAGGGAACCAAAACATAGTTATAACTTTTCTCTCAATTCTTCCATGCTCTGGCATTCTCCCTCAGTTCAGTTCAGTCGTTCAGTCGTGTCCGACTCTTTGCGACCCCATGAATCCATGAATCCCAGCATGCCAGGCCTCCCTGTCCATCACCAACTCCTGGAGTTCACTCAGACTCCCCTTCTCCCTAGAGCAGTTAATTTCACTCAAGATGGGTGCAACATTGTATATCAACTGTACTTCAGTTAAAAAAAAAAAACTAAATTAAAGAAAGATAGTGTAACAAGATAGGAATGTTTCAGTTCAGTTCAGAATGTTTCAGTTCAGTTCAGTCGCTCAGTCCTGTCCAACTCTTTGCGACCCCATGAATCGCAGCACGCCAGGCTTCCCTGTCCATCACCATCTCCCGGAGTTCACTCAGACTCACGTTCATCGAGTCCGTGATGCCATCCAGCCATCTCATCCTCTGTCGCCCCCTTCTCCTCCTGCCCCCAATCCCTCCCAACAGACCATTTTAATATCATTATCCTTATCTAACAATATATAAAGTTAATATTTTATACTTATATTGCTTATCTTATTAATTTATATTTTAATATTTGTTAACATGTTGGAACAATTATAAATGATACAATAATATAGTATGATTTCCCACAAGGTTCTTAGAAAAGCCTGAAGATCAGTGAACATCAATCTATCATAAAGGAACACAAGACTAGAACTGGGAGAAAGAAAGAAAGGAGTATACTTAGAGAAGGCAAGAAGCTAATGGAAGGACAGATTTTTCCTAACCAGAAGGAAACAAGAGGGTGGAGGAAAGGGGAAGCAAGGGGCAGGGGCTGGGAGGGGAGCCAGGAAGCATAGCTTAAGGAGAGAAAGGGCATTGCCCTGGAAGAGCTGGGCAGATGCGTCTGAGATAGGTCTTCCATGTGATGTTAATTCAGGGCCCAGGACCTGGTTAGAAGCTGAGCCATCATCTCTGGTTTGTCCTGTTTTCATTGAAGGCAATGTCTCCACCACCTGTACTAGGGGACTCTGATAACTGTCCTCCCTTGGGGTCCATGAGGACTTCATTTCTCTAGCATCCTCCCCTCCTAGGAAGACTGGCTGACAACCCCTTCTCCCCTATTTGCTGCCAATGCATACAACAGTCCCAAGACACCCTTGAACTCACGAACCCATAGACAGAGAAGAGGACTGCTGGGGTCTAGACTGGACCCAACCTGTAGAGTAGATATGAGAAACACCTTATGCTTGGGTGGGGGCTCTGAATGAATCCATCTTGGTGCTGGAGGACACTTCCCCTTCCCTCCCTGCCTTTTTTCCTCTGAGATAGAGTAATAGTTATTGACAATTCTCTTGTAATAATTTAAAATATATGAGTAAGGGAAGGAAATTAAAGTTAACCAAAGGAAACATTAGAATGCCAGAAATACATATTTGCCTTCTTGCTCAGCCATGATCCTATCATTAATTGAAATATACCTACTTCTCACCTTGCTTTGTTAATGAGGACTTAATGTGAGACCACAATGAATATTTAATCATCAAAGTAATGGTTTTAATTTGTTGATACAGTCTCCTGAATACAAAAGACAGAATGTTTGTGAGCCTGAAGATATTGTTATTATCATCAAATGTTTATTAAGCATAGCCAGGGTATTCTGTTTGACAGTAAATGTATCTAGATATAAAACAGTTATAATCAAATTAAGGCTCATCTGAATATATGTCAAAAACTTAGAAGAGAAAGACAACATTGGTTGTTTATGTGGCTTATTATGGTTCCAGAAGACAAATAGTATAGAATTAATTTGATAAATCAGTGAAATGGTTTAAATGCAATGGGGACACACGTGGCATAGTTAAATAACAATGTTTAGATGGAGGTAGGTTAGCTGAATCTCAGCTCTGCCACATATTAGCCATGTGACTTGGAGCAAGTTGCTTAAGCACATTGTGTTTTTTCAGTTTCCTCTTCTCTAAATTGGAGGCTAAATAATAGAATCATTCACATAGGATGGTGGAAGGTGAAAAGCAACAAGGGGTGGAAAGTGCCAAATTTAGAACCTAGCGTACAATAAGTCTGGAGCGAATAATAATCATGTTCTATTCTTGTTTTATTTTATGAATACTTACAGTGTACCAGACACTGTTCTAATTACTTTGCAAAATAATAATTCATCTATGTGCTAAGCAATCTTTTAAGCACTGTACAGATATTAAGCAGTTCAGTTCTCATCGCAATCCTGTGGGATAGGTACATAACCTACATTTGACGGATAAGGACACTGAAGGCCAGAGATTAAGCAACTCGCATAAAGGTAACAGCCAGTTAAGAGTCAGAGCCGGGATTCAAATTCAGACCACCTGCTTCCAGAGGCAGTGCTTTAACCATGTGCCACCTGTTCTCCACGTGTTAGTATCATTATCAATCGAGGGTGATACATGAGATATTAATGTATATGCATTTGCTGCTGCTGCTGCTAAGTCAATTCATTCGTGTCCGACTCTGTGCGACCCCATGGACTGTGGCCCATATTTAGTAGCTGATTATTAAAGTTTTTTCTGCTTTGTGTTTTTGTATTTTCATAAAATTTTCATAAATTTTATGTTTTC